>CM076582.1:1537466800-1537489707 GCA_034641835.2 Pinus albicaulis | reverse complement strand
GTGCTCAAAGTAAATTGCAAATGTAAATTCAATTGGGAAAGGAAATTAGCTTGCACATGAATTAAGTAAGATTACTAAATATTTTGCTTCAAATAAATGGAAATATGCTCAAAAAAGATAACTTGGATAGTTGCTCAAGATAATGCAAGATACATAAGCTTCATGAAAATTTATGATTAAAAGTTGCTCAAAGTAATTGCTTCAATAAATAATAAACCTATAACCAACTAAGGCAATGAATTGAAGCTTCCAATTTATGTGCTTGCAAAATGAGCAAATAACTTACAATAAATGAGCATGTAAACAATGAGCCTATTGTAAGGCCAACATGAAGCAAATTGTCACACTAACTAAATCAACTTTGCTAATTGAAATGAGATGACTTGCATAAAATAAAATAAATTGCTTCCAAGGATAAAATTTAAAATTGTATTTGAAAGCTAAACTTGAAATGGAAAAGAATAAAAATGAAAAATAAGTAATAAAAGAAATTTCAGAAAATTAGATTGTGAAGGTGAGGTTATGTTAATTTTAAAGCCTGCAAAATGAAATCTAAGAAAACAAGCTCAAGATCAAACCACTCACATGTTCCTCCTTTTGAAAAAGGAGAAAAGGATGCCTTGGGTGAAAACCCAAGCTCCCACAAGAAAAACTAAGCTTTTATTAGATGTTACAAGATGAGGAACATTCAAGAGGTCTCAAGTAAATCTTCAAGAGGAGTCTTTACAATATATGAAGTCTCTCAAGCTTTGGATCTCCTTCTCAAAAGTCAAATTCATAAAATGAGGAAAGTACAATGAGAAAGCTCTCAAAATTGAAGTTAAGTGTCTCTTGATGTATCAAAGCTTTGCCTCCAATGGTGAATGAAGTGTTGCATTAGACAAGGAGCCAATCCTCCTCAAATGCCCACGGACTTGCCAAATAGCAGCCCTCCTCATTGTCCAGGACCTCCTTAAAAAATCAAATTTGAAAGGGTTTGAGAGGTCCTACAAGGAAAAGTGTTAGAGTTTGTGTGATCCTTCCTTGATGCTCTTATCACCAACACTCTACCTATGGGTTGCAAGATCAAGAAACAATTTCGTGTAGAGAGAATATGTAAACAACTAAATAAAATACAAATAATATACAAGAAACCAAATCATGTGATGGGAGTGAACCCCATCACTTGGATTAGCTTAGAAAAGCTCTCAAATAGCTAATATGAGTCAATGAATCACTATTTTAAAAATTTTGAATTTTTAAAATTGATTTGCATGTATACAAGCTATATCTAAATGAATCCCTGCAAGACTTCTTTGTAAGATAAACTATGAAAATCCAAATAACAAATAGGAGTTCCTTTGAAGGTGCTTCAAGAGTGGGTTTCTCTCCCAAAAACTTCCCCTCACACTTGATCCAAAGATTATTTTACAAACACGAGTCACACATTAGTCCATATAGATTTAGATAAGCAAAAAATTAATTGAAACTTCTAGAAATTTATTTGAAAATAAACTAGAACATCCAATATCTAGAGCCTACTTTCAAATCAAATGCTAATACATGATAGCTTTGCACTAGCAAGTTCACAAGAATATAGGAAAAATGAAATAACTCAAAGCATAGAAAATATTATACCAATAGATCACAATGCACCATGCTCCAAAGGAAGAGCACCCATGAATGGACCCCCAAAGTCTTTATTGATATTCTTGAAAAGAAGTACAAAGTAGCACCGCTTCTGCAAGCATAATAACTAGTAGACAATACATTCATAAGTGAGAGCACAAAGCTCTTATTATATAGAAGCTTGGGAGTCAATCCCAAGGAAAATGGTGACAATCCCAAAGCACCTTCTCGCAAATTTGAATTTCCCAAATGGCATCAAGAATCCCTCCAGCAAAATAGAATTCCATGATGAAATGACAAGTGTATCTGGGTGGGAACCAATGTGGGGACAATTTCCAACAAAAATCTCCATCAAATCTTCCCAAATGTGCATTAACTTCTCAAATTCAAATTTACAAGTAAGCAACTTCCTTATTTAATGCCAAAAAATTGATTTCCTTGAGTGGGCAATGTATTTATGATGCAAGGTGTTAAATCATCTTCCACTTGTTCTTTGACTCATTCTTTGACTTGAGATAATTTCCAAGTCATTTCCATGTCATTTTGTCACATGGAGCTATTTGTTTCTCCATTTAATTGATTTTTGACTTAATTTATTACCACATTTTTCACTAAACTTCGAAAAAATGGTTTTGAGAGTTTAGAACACAATTTTAACCCCTCAAAGTGTGTCATAGTAGAAAACTGAGGGTGAGAGGTGTAATTTTTATTACTCATACCCCATACAACTTCTCTAGACATCAACATTTCATATACAAAATTTATTGCAATTTCAGCCCTACAATAAATTTTAAAAATTAAAATATGACCCACTAGACCTAATAAAAATCCACGAAATTTTTTGTGTGATCTAGTATGATAATATACAATGACCCTAGACACTAGGACTCAACCAAGGCCTCACGATCAAACCATATTGCAGCTTTGGGGCTGTTAGGATATTCCGACACATAGGAAATAGTTAAGAATAACTTAGTCTAGTGTAGAGTTAGGTATAGTGTGTTTCTTTACCATGTATATTTGTAATTAATAATCTGATGATCACGTTTTGTAGTGATCCAACGGTTATCTCTCACCTTGGTATTAACGACACTTGATCCGTGGCTTAACACCCGATCGGTCCATGATCTCTATTTAAAGAGCATGGAGGGTCATTTGTTCGGTAACCATTTATGAGAGAAACATATGTAACTTTTCTTTTTATATTAATAAATTGTCTGAAGTGGGCGCGTTGCCTCAGGTCGTGAACTGTTTCCCTCTTTGAGGGTTTTAACCACGTGATTATACTAGTGTACCGATTTGTGATCTATTTGTGAGCAATGACCTTTGGTTCTTGATCTAAGGAACTTACCCTGTAAAATCCTACATGGTATTAGAGCTATTTTGAGGGCCGCGTCCGTTGATCAAAATCCGAAGTCGGTTTGACTGTATGCGCATGCCGTTTTGTAGATCTATTATTTCTGAACATTTTTGGGCTTGGAGAACTGCTCTGTTGTGTCCGGAGCATCTGTTACAGTGAGGAATGCCTTTCGTTTCATGCGAAAAGGTTTCTGGCTGCCCAAGTTATGTCAATTTAGATCTAGAGGTATAAAGCATCTATTTTGCAGTTATATTTGTTAATAGTTCTGCCTATTTCGGCTTTTTTCTATTTATTTTCGGTATTAAGGTTTTATTTATTTTCCGGATCTATACCCTCTTCTCTGTGTATGCTCTTTGTTGTGCGCTCTGTGCGATCTCGGCAAATCAGAAATAGGAAAAAGAGTTTTTTTTTTGCTACGTATGCTCTTTCCCCGCGTCTTTGTGCGATCTCGGGAAATCGGAAATAGTAAAAAAGTGATAGTTGTCGGTAAGGCTAACCAAAAATATAACATTCTGCCGTAAGGCTTTTCATTTCGTTTTTTTTTTTGCTCAGTTTTTTGTGTTTTTTGTGCAGAAAAAGGCACGCACACCGAAGAGTACAAAAAAAAAAAAAACCCCTTCCTCCTTTCATACAATAACGTGATCATTTTACTATCTCACTTGGTGAGGGGTTAGTTTATGAGAATAGAGGTCTTGGGTTCAAGTCTCCTTCTCAAGCTTCTTTTGTAAAAAGTTTTTGTTCAAAGGGACGGAATTTTTTTTTTAAAAAGCCGCACTTCATCCCGTTCCTGTAACTATTCGGCATCTACAACTCAGATTTTTCAAAAGGCATAACTTTTTCATCCAGAAGCCGTTTTTTTTAAACAGCCTATTTTTTCAAGATCTTTCCATTGGAGCAATTAGTTTCAACTTTTCTCTGCTTCAGTTTTTTTAAATAAAAACCCAAAAAAAAATGGAAAGTGCATGCCTAGTTATTCTTAACAGCACCAATTATTTTCAATGGCTACCTCACATGGTAGATATACTTAGAAGTAAAGGGCTTTATAGAATAGCCACAGGACAAGAAACTAAACCTTCCGATGATGATAAAGCTGCTAAATGGGAAAATAAACAAGATCAAGCACGAGGGTTGATAGGAATGTTCATTGCTCAAGATCTCTAACTGCATATCCTTGACATTGGCACCCCTGATGAAGTCTTGGAAAAGCTAAAAACTGTTTTTGGCATTCAAATTCAAATCAGGGCCCACCAGCTTGAAAATGAGTTGCTTACTTTGGACCCCAATAATTTCTCCTCCATTGAAGATTTTTTGTCCAAATTTAAGACCCTCAGAATTCTTTTAGAAGGTTGTAAGATAAAAAAGGATGATGGTAGCCTCATCTATTGCATTCTTGCTAAGCTTGGCCCTACATACTCTGTATTTGTTTCCGCCTTCCATTCCACTAGAGAAGCCATCATTTCTTCAGGAACCACCTACAAGAATCCCTCTTTTGATGCCTTTTGTGATTCTTTGATAAGAGAACAAGAAAAAATTTTACACCTTGGTCTTATCACTACTGGAAACACTTCTAAGAAAGCCTTAGCAGCCCAACAACAACCATATCAAAAGAATCCCAAGAAGCAGTATCCTAAAAAATATGGTCCTAAACCAAACAAGGGCCCTAAACAATTTCAGCCGCAAACTGAAAAATCAAATCACCAAAATAATAAGGCAAATCAAAACAAAGGGAAGAAGACAGATAGACATTGCAACTTTTGCAATTGGGATGGCCATATAGAGTCCAAATGTTTTAAGAAGATGGAAGCCTTAGAAGCAGCAATGAAGAAGCACAACATCAATTTGGAGCACTCTTCACCTTCATCTTCAGGCATGGCACTTTCTGCTTGTGGTTGTCAAGCATCAAGATCTGGTTATGCATTAAATGTGTCTTCTTCTTCTCCTTCTCATGAGTGGCTCATTGATTCTGGAGCTTCTTACCACATGGCTAAAAATAAATCCATGTTTTCTTCTTTAAATGATTGTAACACCAAACATATTTATGTTGGTGATGATAGATCTCTTAGTGTTGTAGGATCTAGAACCATTCATCTAGATAATGGTCAATTTAATGATGTACTATGTGTTCCTACCTTGTCATGCAACCTTCTATCTGTTTATCAAATAACTCATTCAGGTGAAGGGAAAATAGTAGAATTCTCACCTCATGATGTTGTAGTCAAGGACCTCAAAGATCCTAAACATATTTTAGCTACTGGCATTGTTGATGATTCCACGAGGTTGTATAAATTTGACAACTTTGGGTCATCATCTCTTCCCTCTGTTTTTGTTGCTCATAATGATGATGTGAGCAAACTTTGGCATGAGCGATTTGGTCACTTAAACTATCGCTCTCTTCAAACTCTATGTAAGGAAAATATGGTGACGAGTCTTCCTATGGTATCTTGCCGAGATGGTGTTTGCTCCGGATGTGTACTCGGAAAACATCATCGGGATAGTTTTGACAAACGTGCCTCTTGGCACGCTTCAGCCCCTTTGCAGCTTGTGCACAGTGATTTATGTGGTCCACTTCCTGTTGTTTCTTTCTTTGGTTGCAAGTACTTCTTAACTTTCATTGATGATTTTTCCGGACGCACTTGGGTATATTTCTTAACACTCAAGAGTGAATTTTTTAACATGTTCTTGGCCTTTAAGGCCTTTGTTGAGAAACAATATGGACATCAAATTCTTAAGTTAAGATCAGACAATGGCGGAGAATATGTTAACAACAAATTTATCAACTTCTGCATTGAGCATGGCATTCAATTGCAACATACTGTTCCATATACTCCACAACAAAATGGTGTAGCTGAAAGGAAGAATCGCACCTTAAAAGAAATGGCTAATTGTATGCTTCAATCTAAAGGACTTGGTCTCAATTTTTGGGCAAAAGCCATTAATTGTGCAAATTACATAGTAAATCGCACTCCTACTAAGGTTTTAAAGAATATAACTCCAGAAGAAGCTTGGAGCTCAATCAAACCAGATGTAATTCACTTTCGTGTTTTTGGAAGTAATGCTTGGGCCCATATTCCAGATGCGAAACATAAAGCCTTAGAACCTAAGAGTGAAAAATGTATTTTTGTTGGATATTCTGAAGATGTCAAAGGATATAGACTTCTTCAACCAAAATCCAAAAATATTATCATTAGAAGAGATGTAAAATTTGATGAAAATATATCAGCATGCGAGCCTAGTTCGGCAAGTGTGCCACCTTTGGCCTGCGAGCCTGATTCGGCATATGTGCCACCTCTCTCTCTCTCTCTTCTATTTTTAATAGCATTCCTTCTAGTTCAGATGATGACAGCGAGGATGACAATCCTCCTCCACCTCGTGAAATTGTTCCTTATACTCCACCGCTTCCAAGATGGGTCCGCTCTACTCGGGATGCAGCAGGTTCTCTTGCAGGTGACCCTGCCGATCGACGACGTACACGTTCTCAGTTCGAAAGAGCCTCTTCCTTATTGGCTCAAGTTCTAGAAAAACTTGATCCAGAAACCTTTGAAGAAGCCTCTGGTCATCCAGATTGGGATGAAGCTATGAATGAAGAGTATTGTTCCTTATTGTCAAACAATACTTGGGATCTTGTTCCTCTTCCAAAAGGAAGAAAACTTGTCAGATGCAGATGGGTTTACAAAACAAAGTTTGGACTAGATGGAAAAGTGGATAGACATAAGGCTCGTCTTGTTGCTAAAGGATTTTCACAAGTTGAAGGCATTGACTATACTGAAACCTTCTCCCCTGTTGCCAAAATGAATTCTATCTGCCTTGTTCTTTCCCTTGTTGCCTCCTTTAAATGGGAAGTCCATCATATGGATGTTAAATCCGCCTTCTTACATGGAGATTTGCATGAAGAAATCTACATGGAACAACCCCCTGGCTTTATCCAAAAAGACTCCAGCCTTGTTTGTCGCCTTAGGAAGTCTCTCTATGGTCTCAAACAAGCTCCTCGGGCTTGGTATGCCAAAATGGATAGATTTCTCTTAGATAATGGATTTTCTAGGTGTCATTCTGACAACACTGTCTACACCAAGAAAGTGGGTAATTCCTTCACCATCCTTGTTATTTATGTTGATGATCTTATCCTTACTGGTAGTGATCCAAACCATATAAACCATGTGAAGTTTAGCCTCAAAAAGAAGTTTGAAATGACAGACTTAGGACACTTGCATTATTTCCTTGGTCTTCAAGTCTTGCAATCCAAGGAAGGCATTACCCTCTCTCAGTCCAAGTATGCATACGATCTTCTACACCACTTTCAAATGGAAGAATGTTAGCCTGCCCCTTCTCCCTTTCAGTCTGGAGTCAAGCTTTCAGTCAACTGTACTACCCCTGAAGTTGATGCTACCTTATACCGTCAACTTGTTGGTAAAATTTTGTATCTAATCCATACCCGTCCTGACCTTTCCTTTGCCATTGGTCTTGTTGCTCGATTTATGCACCAACCTCATGAAAGTCACTAGAAAGCAGCTAAAATAATACTTCGATATATTCGAGGTACAGTTTAGTTCGGGATTCATTACAGTATAGGAGCATCTCCCTTATTGATTGGTTTCATTGATTCTGATTGGGCTGGTGACCCTGATGATCGAAAGTCCACTACAGGATATGTATTCACTCTTGGTTCAGGACCTATTACTTGGTCTTGTAAGAAACAAAGTGCCATCTCCATTTCTTCAGCAGAAGCAGAGTATCGTGGTGCAGTTGAAGCCAGCAAGGAAGCCATGTGGCTTCGTCAGATTCTGTCTGAATTTGGTCTTCATCAATAGCATCCAACTACACTTTGGTGTGATAATCAGAGTGTCATTCAGCTATGTAAAGATCCATCCTACATCAAAAAAGGACTTCCATCTTTAAGAGATTCTAGTGACCAATTGATCCCACTAGAAAATTACCAAAATAAATTGCATGATATAGCAGCAGATAGATCAAAGTTTGCTAAGGTAAATGGAACCATAAGTGGTAAAACTTTTCTTGAAGGCCTAGAATATGATTATTTATCCAGCATGAAATTCTGCATTTATTTATTACTAGGCCAACCTTTGAAAATTACACAGAGGTGGATTAGGCATATAGGAAAGTAGTTAAATTCTCAATTCCAAATGATGAAAGATGAGACAAGTTGCTCGAGCTTATGGAGTAAAAATGAATACAACATTTCAGGGCAGCATCACAGAAAAATGGGAGCTAAATACATTTTTCAGGAGAAAATACAGTGAAAGGAGCATAAAAACAGAAATAGTTTTCCAAGCAGTACTTGCAAACAATACCCTCAAATAGTGTGTTGAATATGCAAATTAGTTTTAGAAACTCTATTCTTGTATTATATTAAGTTTTATATATCCAAATCATTTTGGATAAGATTGTATTATGTAAAGGATTGTATTCAATTAGATATTTTTGAATTACACTCCATAAATATTTTATAATTAGAACTAAGAGGGGTTGAACCTTTGTGAGAACTAAGATACACTATTGTATTTTTTTGAAAGTTTTGAAGAAATCAAAGGATTTTGACTTCACTTTTAACAACACTTGTGTTCATATGAGTTTTTCTGGTGTATTCATCTATGTTTTTCATCATATATTGAAGGTAACATGGGAGCTAGAGTAAGGCTAAGTTAAGTATTAACTTCCCTGACAGCGCACTGCAAAGTTATCATCATTATAGAGATTAGTTAATTGAACAGTCTGTTTAAATTAGTTCATTTGCATCATTTAATTGTTGCCTTGTGTCATCTCTTGAATGTATACTTGTTTGGTTATACAATTCTCCTACACACATATATTATATCTTGTTAATTAAGTGTTCAGTATGAATGTTTAATAATCATATATTTTCTCCTTTTCCCCTTTCACAATCAATTGGAGGATTTTATGTTGTTTTAGGAATGAAAATCAACTCTTTGAAATTCTCAAAAGTATTGGATTATACAAGATTTAATGGTTTAATACATTGGTCATCCAATTAATTTAAAACTCTTAGATGTTTTGGCATTGTTCCTGAGCCTAGGATTGTCTACAAAGAGAAAACAAATGTTATATTCCTTTCACCTACAAATAAATTTCAGTAATATCAACAGTACGTAAATGTTAGATACATCTATTGATGTGTAGCATTAAGGCCATCATGATGTACTCAAGTGTCATATGGGTTGAATTCAATGACGTATGATATTTCAATATTGAACGTGCAGAGTCTGAAATACTATATACCTCAACATGTCTTGCATTGCACAATTGTAAATAATTATGTGAGATATGGTACAATATCAACTTCATAAGTTTGATAAGGCTTGAATAAATTTTTCTCTCATAATATATAAGGAATGAACCATACTAAATTCTTATGCTTGTGCCAGATTATTTGAAAATATGAAGAGATATTAAGTCTTGACGTATTATGTACTAGTTTATATGTTTAGAAGCAAGACTCTGTGGAATGATGTGTTGCATAAGATACTCTATGGGCTCGTAATCCAAAAACTTATTCAATAGAGTAGGCTAAATATGATAAAGACGCTAATTTCTCTTTTCAATTTTGAAGAATCCATAAATGAGTAATTCGCATAGCTTAATGTACTCTTACTATCTATGATAAACTCTTGGTTGAAAAAGTCAAAATCCAATGATCAATTGAAGATAAATATTCGCAAAAACATTATTGCAAAGCAATGCAGATATACATTTATTAAGAAAGGAAAAATTGGTACACTACAAACATTGTTGATCTTGAGGAATTCTGAAAGGTTAGGGTTTGTAAACCCTAGATTAATGAATCCCTAGGGTTTGAAGATAGAGCCCTAGAAGTAATAAAAACCCTAGGTAAGTCTTGAAGAAAAAATATTAAAGAGAGTTCTATGGTTTGTACAAAACCCTAAGACTAAATCTTAAGTATTGGAGGTTGAAGTTTCCTTTGGAAGAAGAAACCCTAACCCTAGCAAGGAGGAAATGACATCATGTTGATGATGAGGACAAGGAAAGCTAAGATCAAGAGGGAGCTAGAATCCTCAAAAGATAAGTATTTTTATCTCTCTCTTATTATTATTGCTATTGTTGTTGCTAGCTATTCTCTTGTCTTTGTATCCTTTGTTTGCTTGTAATTTTTCTTCCATGGCATCCTAGTGAGGATTATAGGTACATAATAAAGGATTCCAAGGTTTTATTAGCAAAAAAAAAAAAAAAAACATGCAACAAGAGGACTTTCCCATAATCATTTTTTTTTATTGAGAGATATTGTACTAGATGAGATATGAGCTCAGAGGGAGTAGGAAGAACAACAAGCTTGAAGTATACATGGATTATGCCAAAGGGAAGTCAATGATAACTTCCAAAATAGATCTACAAGATCTTGCATGCAACAGATGGTAGTATAGAAGCAAGATTTGAGAAGGTTCTCCCAGAAAGAGGGAGAGGATCATGGCAAATACTTTTGCCCCTAGTTATGAGGTACACTTATAATATTATTTTGAAAATTGCACTAGGTTTATGGAGAAATCAGAGGGAGTACCCAGGGTGACGGGAAAGCAGTTGAGATGTTGAATCTAGTGAAAGGAAGTTGAAGTGTTTTATGAATTAAGGCATGTCGCTCAGCATGGGTTGGAGTATCAGCACAGTATAGTAGGTCATGGCAAAGATAGTTATGCTTGGAGATTTAACAGTGTAGTGCTACTACAAATTTAGATTTGACGATGAATGCTAAGATAGAAAGAGTTCATCAAGATATTTCTTTAGTTTGGGCTTCGTTAAGTTTTTGATGAGCATGAAGCAAACGTCTATTGCAGTCAACACTACTAAAGAAAAATATATTGTAGCTACCTTGGCGAGTTGTGAAATAGTGTGGATTCAATTGTTACTCGAGGGATTGTTTGATCATATGCTCAAGCCGAGTGTGATATATTGTGATAATCAAATATGTGTGAAGTTGACAAAGAATCAGTCTTCCATAACAAGTTGAAGCACATCGAGATCAAGTACCACTTCATCTGAGACATGATGTAGAAGGGTGTTGGAAATACTTGAGGGGGGTGAATCAGTACTTCACTTACAATTAGTACATTATAAAAAATTTAGAGCATCAAAAATAGAACAGTAACCAACAACATATCACAAGATTAATACACAACAAAATTTTAGGTGGAAACCCTTCCGAGAGAAAAACCATCGAACGTTCTTCTAATATTTTGGGAGTACAATAATGCTTCAACTCCAACTGAAAGGAAAACCCCAACACCCTAGTACTCTATAAAATCATTCAATTTTATCAAGTAGCTCCAACTCCTAAAAGGATGCTCCTACACCTTGGTTTTACCAACTCCACTAGAAGGACACTCCAACACCCTAATTTATCAGCTACAACTGATATGATGGTGCAACGCCCTGCAAGCTCCAACTTGCCCTAGCACCACCCTGCCACCCTGAAGTCTTCTCAGGCTCCAACCTGAAGGAGACTTCACTCTCCTGCCTTGCACCACCCAACCAACCTGAAAATAAAATAGAGAAATAATTGTGGTCTCCCACACCAAGGACAATGACCCACTTACAAGTATTCAATAAAACCCCTTTACAAATAATGTGTTTACCAAATTTACAATAGAAAACCAAACTTATTCAGCTACACAATTCTACACAAATCTGAGAAACTATTATTGTCTAATATTTCTTGGAAGATTCCCTCAGATTAAAAACCCCAATTAAAATTTCTTTAGATTTCATACCTTAATTATGCTCATGAAGATGTCTTTCTACTGATGTCTAATCTAATGCTCTGCCTTAGATTCCAAAATTTTGGCACTTTGGGTGAATGATGTTATTGTCTTGCTTCGTATCTCGGTTAGATATGGGAATCAAACTAATCAACCAACCCGTTCAAAGAATAAACAACATATAGGTCTATAATAACCCCTGGAATGGTTTGTTATAAATCTTCAGATCGAGTCTGTCATAACAAATAAAAGATGCTTTGTTCTAGAACAATTAAAGAAGGTCAAATAGGTTCCAAATACAAAGTTCATGCTATAGTTTCATCATCGACAAGATTTTCAAACAACGGGTATGAATATATTTCACTATACTTCAAAGAAATGCCTAGATTATATCGCCAAGATGACCCAGATGAAGAGTGAATATCTCATCAAGACATATGTCTACAGGAATACCTAACTAAGCTATGTTCCATTCTAATAAATGATCCAAAGACTACTCCTTATTTCATCCTGCATAAGTTTTTGATCTTATCTCAGTCTAAACTCGGATATGTTAATATGATTTGTCTGAAATTACCAAATAATTGAGCACAAGAATGTATCTTGATCGCATTCAAAGGAACTCCAATTCAGATTGAAAGACAAGCATGTAAAACTCAAAAAGTTTGAACAAAGAAGCCAAAAATGATAAAACGTTGGTCCTTAAAGTGATACAAATAGAAGCCACATCAAAACAGTGTACAATATATCTCCTTTGGAGGGTTGAAATGTCAGTCAAATCCAATGCTAATGCATAGTGATTAGGGTCACAAAAACAAGGATAATATATATTTCAGCGAATGGCTTGGTTTCAAAATTTCCACCACCAATGTGAGCTTCAGAACATAAGTGGACTCGCTCAGAAATGCCCTACCAGAGGACCAAAAATAAACCTCAGTAACCAACCATAGATTCATCACAAAACTTCAAGCAAGGGCTCAAAATTATGCATAAAGGCCTCAAGAAAATCTCAGATGTGCACTTGATGTGCAATAGATTAGATCCAAGGAAGGTCAAATGAGTGATCAAGGGCCAAATATATGTGCTACTGATCAAAGGAGGCTAAATATGTGTGCCTTAGGAAGTGCATAGACTTGTCCTTGAAGAAGCAACAAATGGCTTCAGAACAGACATAAGACTCTAAGGAAATCCATAACCAAAAACCAAAATATAAGTCAAAGAACTTCAACATGCTTCAGATATGCCTGACTGCTCTTGGCCGCAGAGATATTTCAAAGAGTTTTTGCACAAGATCAGCATTCAAATTGCTTGCCATTGAGGAGAGAACAAGCCTCTTTTTATAATGATTGAGGCTTCTAGGAGGGGCCAACCAACTTTCAATTGGAGGGAAAAGATTCAAATTTTAAATTATTTGGAGCAAATCATACACAAATTAATTTTGATAATATGCCCTTGAAAGATCTCCTTTCTTGTAGCCAAATTTAACCTCAAAAATATTTAATTAAATCCTTCAATAAAAATTCCTTGGCCTCGTGATTTGAGCAATTTTCTAGCCAACGATGAGTTGCCACATCATCTCATTTTGGGGACTTTGACCACAAGGAAGGGACTTTGATTGGGCATATCTCTACAACTGAGATGAACCACGAGGCATGCCATATACTGTTGGAATCAACACGACAAGGAGAATCAAATGATGATGGTCTTGAGCCCAAGAAACTTGATTTTCCTTGTCATTTTGATAAAGGAAAATGGGGCTTCCTCTGATGCTACTTGAGTTGACATCAATGACAACCAATTTTCAACAAAGGGAGAAATTAAGTTCAAATATGTCTCTACTAATGAGCAGATTGCTAATAGTCTTACAAAGCCTATGTCTCGAGTGAAGTATGTATACTTCACTCTTGGATTTGTTGAGAATGCCTCTCTCATTGAAAGGGAGTGATGATAAGATAACATCGTGCAGTGACATTCTCCCTGTGTCAAGTATTGTGCCTTGCATACTATGACCTAAATTAGGGAGAATGGTCCAGGAGAGGACTAACATTCTTCTTGTGTCATGTATGACTCGAATTGGGAAAAATGGTCTTGGAGCATCATGCTCACTTAGTATCAGGGCTTGAATTATTGTGATAAGAGTGTGGCCTTTGGCGATTCACCATGTGTCACGTTGACCTGAATGATGGTGAACCCAAACTAGTTTGGATGCCATGTCTCAAGTATTGACCCGAATTATGGCGACTAATTGATGTTAAATGATACGGTGTGTCTGAAGTACTAACCCGAGTTATGGTGAGGTTATACCATAGGTTTGAAGTATTGACCCAACTTATGGTGTGGATCTACCATGTGTATGAAGCACTGACCTGAATTATGGTGAGAATATACCATATGTCTGAGGTATTAAACTGAATGACAGTGCCCTACTTATGTTGTTGATTTACCATGTGTTAGAGATGTCTAACCCGATTATGGTATTTGGTCAATGTGATCAATGCACCATGCATCATAGTTGTTGACCCAATTATGGTAACTTGTTTTACCATATATCACAATTGTTGGCCCAATTATGGTACTTGGATTTGTTATAACATTCTCTTAGAGAAATCTATCAACATGAGAACATCTAATAGTCATTATGAATACCTCCCTGGCTAAGAGAGAGTGTTGAATTTTTATAGCTATGGTCGGTCTTCATAATTAACATTTTTGGCCTTGATATGCATGTAATAATAAATGCCAAACATGCTCTTCATGTTGGCTCCAAAAAGAAAATTTTTGAAATTGTAAAAGCTAAATTTTTGGCTCCAAAAGTGAAATCAGCCCTCCAAAAGCTTAAGTCGGCTTGACTCTTAGACACACCCATTCAATCATCAAAATTACTTAGAGAGAGCTCATCTCTCTCTCACTCAGATCACTCAATACAAAGTTTCTAACGCAGATAGATGAAGTTTCTGAGGCAGGCATACGAAGTTTCTAAGGTAGAGATATGAATTATTTTGGGGCAGAAATATGAAGTATTCTGAGGAGCGAAGTACTCTGGCACATAGGAATGGAAAAAAAGGGGGCATATCTAAGGCAAAATGGAGGAGTCTCCTATGGAAACTTAAATCTATATTATGAGACAAATCGACGCTATATAGAAGCAGACTATTCTGAGTCAGACAAAAACATACAAAGTTTCTGAGGAAGACATGCGAAGTTTCTGAGGAAGAGATAAGACGCATTTTGAGGCAAAGATATGTAGTATTCTAAGGTAGAGTAATGAAGTTTCTAAGTGAAGTTTTCTCAAGCATAGGAAAGAGAAAAAAAGGGGGCATATCTAACGCAAAACATAGGAGCCACATTTGGGAGCTGAAATCTATACTGTGAGATAGGTCGAAGTTATCTAGAAGCTGACTATTTTGAGCCAGACCAATATGCAAATCAAGTGAAGGCACACAAAGACCCTAATCTTTGTGATTGAATGAGTCATTGTTATTCTACTGGACCTAGGCAGATATAATGTTGGGCAAATCAAATTGAATCTAAAGGGCATCTAACCAAGGGTGACCTAACTATATTGTATATCTGCTTGAACTTGTATTTTGACTAATATATCTCTGTTGAACTTAATTTCTCTAAGGTAAAGGTGGTTGGGTTTTTCCCCATGTAGGTTTTCCCAACCTCTTGTGCTCTTTTGTGTGGTTGTCTCTTCATGATCCTACTGTTATTATTATGTTGTTGATGTCTTCTGTGTATTTACTTATTGATGAAATAATGCATAAAAATGTAAATAAGATCTAAATCATTTCAAGTAATTATCAGTATAGAAGACCATGTATGAAAATCAACACACCAACATGATATGTTCTCTTCAACTTCTTACTACTATCAGATGTTCAGCTCTTCAAACGTCACTAGCAAACACTTAACATTTAACTATGTGCATTCTTCAAAAATGTTTTTTTTTTCCTCATAGTCTAACCTACATTATTCTCTTTTGAAAATACTATGTTTGATTTTTAGAATCAAATATGCACAAATTGAACGTATAAAAACACAATACATGGAAAGAATGATAAATGTATTTCATGAAATTGAACATATAAAAACACAATACATGGAAAGAATGATAAATGTAATTCATGAAATAGTGTGTTGCAACGACACCTCAAGGGAGACAAGCGAGTCTAGGATGGGCTACCCAGTGAGCACCCACCCCATTATCTAATGTATTTATGAGTGTTGGATCATATAGCCAGCCAACCAACCTTTTAATCAACAACACTATTAATTGTTTAGCATGGTCAAATTAATACATTAATATATAATATTGAATTATTTAGCATGGTCAAATTAATACATTAACATATTAATATTGATTGAAATTTGTGATGTGATTTTCCGAACAAACATGTCCTTGTGATTTTTCCTTACTGATTTGTCCAATCTACATTCAAATTTTTGTCCTTGTACAACAATACTCTAATTTTCAAATGATTAAAGGATTCAGTACATAAATTTCTTATTTTTTATTGGCAGAAGTTTATTGGCCATACAAAAGTAGGTTGGATGTTCAAAGACATGCTAACTGTTTTGGTGCATTATTGCAATGTATTTAGAAATTGGATGTTCAAAGACATACTAGTTGCTTTCGTGCATTATTGTAACGCTTTTAGAAATATCGTATAGCTGAAGAATTAACCCCACAAAAAACAATTCTGTTTCAAATTTATCATTTTAAAATTTTAGTATCTCGTTAAAAAATTGTAACTTCGGTTCACCTTTAACATGAAGCTTGTCGATGGATCATTGTTATAACTTCGCTCGTGACAAATATGTTGCAACCTCTATGAAATGGTATTACGATCTTTTGTTATTGTTATTTATTTGTATTACCATTTCATGCTCTTGCTCTGTGCATCTTTCTGCATCAAGGTAAGGTAAATACGTAGGGTTATACCGCTGAGCTAATATTGCCACAAAGTTCAGACACTGTTCTGATTGAAAGAACGAAAATTGCCAGAAAAAGAAAAATATAAATTCCGAAGGCGGGGAACATAGTCCAAGCAAAATGCAATCCAAAAGGAGGAAACATATTAGACAGACAACCCTGATCTTAGGATATGTTAAGTGAACCGTAGGTAAAAACCACATCGTTAACAAATTGCCAATGAACCTACAAGTTTACGTCATGCATTGAGTAAAATTTGTTCTCTCTAGGAACATGTGAAATGTATAAGTGGCAATAAACAAATTGCACCATAAAGAGTATGCTGGACGCATAGAAATCCAATATTCAATGTAAAAAATCTGCCTAGCTGAACAAAACACTAACTAGTAAATTTGGAAGAAAAAAACATAGAGAAGAGATTAGATGACATACACCAACTGCAGTGCAGTCCAATATTCTACATTACATTAACCGGAGATAAGACACATGGACTTCAAATGGCCGATGAACAATCCGTTATAATAGACGGACATATTTACCCACACTTCATTCGAATCCAAATATTTCCCGTTGGACTCGGATAGAATCCAGAATCTCGAGAAAATGCTCCCTTCAATTATATTGTGTCCATACATTCAATAGAAATTTGAAAAAACAGAGGTATACATGGAAAGATATTGAACAGAGACTAAATCAATATCCGAATTTTCTTGAAAAGTTCCCTTGCCAGGAGAACACGAGAGTAACAATGAAACTCAATAACGCAACATAATCCAAGCGGAGCAAAAATGTAACTGTTTAGCATAGGTCAATCTCCCTCAATAGCAAGGTAGCGTTTCAAAATCTTCTATGAGAATGATATCACATGCTGCTCTTAGAAATGAAATTAAAAAAACTGAATTAAACTAGGAAAACTCTCCTGCAGATCAATCCAAGTAATCACTAAACACTCATATGATCCTCATGTTACATGGGACGCATTTTAGGATAGTCCCTACCATTGAGAAAATTCATGTTACAAACTATCTCCCGCCAGCTTTAAGTGCATTGCTTAACCTGCATTGCACGACGATCAGATCAAAGCATTCAGATTTCCTGTAGGCTTATATAGTTAATTAACTAGTTGTTAACAGTCTATGAAACAAAAAATATCACTGGCTGTGCTTCAAAGAATAGATGTTCAAAAACCTAAGAAACAGATATATGCTGCCTATCTGCAGTGGTAAAGAACCTCAAATATCTCATTTCAAAGCATGAAGTTACGATATATTCTAAATAAGTTTCCCTATTGATTGATTGCAATTTAGCATCAAACTCAAAACTGGCTGCTTGAACTTGAGGTTAAGATCATGCAGATGTGAAATTTGTGAGGTAAGAGTACTTACCAATCCAATCCTTCAAACAAGCCTTCACCCTTTATCGCTGAACTCTTGAATATAGCCCATTGCCGGCTTTTGATCTTGTGCAGTTCGAGAGCCTCAGTTACTGCAGCATCGTCAAGGGCACCTGGGAGATCCTGTGTAGACAAGTAACAGAAAAAGTAAGATCAAAAAGAGAAATTTCCAAAACGATGTATAGAATATAGAGGAATCTCTGTGCTCCTTTTCTCCCTTGTTTCTAAGAAAAAATATCTATATAGCCTACTGTGTAGGAATTGTCTGCTTTTCAGCAGAGTTTATCATTGAAAGTATGAAAGATAAACTACATATAAGACACGTACGCATAAAGGGCACATAAGGGATAATGCATGGGAATTTCTCGTTTTTCATAAGAAACACTTTTTTTCTGTTTTAACTGCAATTACAGCACTTGCAAAATGTAATTTCCATTCTCCACTAGAATAGAGATTGCTATTTTTGCTGTCGAAAAAAAGGAACATAGAACTAGGGTATAATGTAAATCATATGAAATTATTAAAGCATACAGCAAGATCATATATGAGTCACTGTAGGAATATAAATGCCATAAACACTCATTCATGTAATTATGAAATCATCATTTAAAAAATATTTTTTCATTATTCCAACATGAATATTTTGATTATAAACTTTGTTTATAACATTGGTATCAGAGCAATGATTGGGTGCCAAGTCAAGCGGCCCGTACTTACATTTTCATCACTAGTAGTCAAGCTGCCACACACAACAACCATTGTAAACCATACCAATCCCCCGATACTGTACAGTGATCAAACTCAGCTCGGCCAGCAGTCAATTACCCTATAATGAATTAATTATAACATTTAAGGATGTTGGATCTGCAAGGAGGAAGAAACTGGTAACCATCGATGAAGTCCAAGGGGACATTCAAAGATACAGAGATGAAGTAAACTCCGTTAAAAACAATTTCAACAATATCAAAAAAGAGCAAAAGGAATTGCAAGAAAAAATAACCAAGCAAGTACAGAAAGCCAGTCATCGATGGAATAATTTAATGCTATGGATAGAAGAAGAAAAGGCCAAGAGTACGCAAAATGATTTGGTGACTAACAAGATACTACAAAGATTAAACGAGCTTAAGCTAAACCATTAAATTTTCAAAGACCACCAGAAAAGACAAATCAATTCCACAATAGTAACACAAGATATCAGAATGAAGTGAGAAATCATGATAGCACGTGGTTCTTCAATAAAATAAAAATGGTATGACTGAATATAATGAGGACAATAAAGGGGCCACCATTTTGATCAATAAAATGGAAGGAATCTTCACATCAAATCCACTACCTTCTAAAAAGGAAATGATAAGGAGAGCCTCACATTATTTGAAAGCTATGTTGCCGGAAATGCCACTTCAGATGCCATACCAGACATGTTTCTGTACAGAAACATGGAAGTCCATGTGGTACAGCCTTGAAATGCATTTTCGGCCATCTGAATGCATCCCATGTGTCAGAAACACAATTCATACAGCCAGAAATGCGTTTCTGAGCAATACTAGCAACTGTATGACACATTTCCATCACTAAGTCTGTGTATTTGACTCAGTTTGACTAGGTTTGACCAAAAACGTTGGAAATTAATGCTAATGTTAGACTTTTCCCTTACATTTTCTTTGTCTTTCCTAAGTTGGTGTTGCCTTTATTTTTCATTTTTATCCTTTTACTTAAATTTTTAACATTACCATTAATTGTTTCAAGATGTTTGAGAGTGGATCCAACCTCATCGGACATCATACAGGGAAGGTAGAATTTCATATCCCATTCAAAATTCAGTAAAATTAACTGTTTACAAGATTTCATGATTGGTAAGATTGTACCATTTTCATGGGATTCTAATCACATATAAGCCTTAAGGATAGGGGATTGGCATTTAATCAAAACCAACAAGCCTTTTATGTACCTCAATGTTGGTAGTGTTGATTGTTAAATTCTTCTATCATGGCATTAGCAAAAATGTACCCTTTGCTCAAACCAATATCATTGATTGGGAATGTTAAGATTTTTCTACCATATTTTAAGGCTTAAATAGGTTATTTCATCAAATTTGGGTGATGATTATTGGTGTCCCTAGAAGATTGAGGTAGAGCCAAATGCTAGACGAGAAAGAGTGATACTAATGCTGAGGATGATTATTGGTGTCCCTAGAAGATTGAGGTAGAGCCAAATGCTAGACGAGAAAGAGTGATACTAATGCTGAGGATCCCAATATAATTGGATGGTTGAACATTGTTTGTCATTTATGTTTCTCATTTTAAATGTTTGTTCTCATTTATTCACAATGCTTTCTATCAAAAGGATCCCAATATAATTGGACGGTTGAACATGTTTTCATTTCAGAAACTTGTACCCATTTCCCAGTATCATGTACCTTAGTTTGGAAGGAGAAGCTTAGATTGGTTCTTGTGATGGTATAAAAGATGTGGTTGATTCTCAATAAATTGCAAAATGTTCACCAAGTACTCATTAAAGTGGTTTCATGGTGAACAAGAAGATGATAGTTATAATAAGCTCACCAACCTAACCAAACAGGGGCAGTAGGCAATCATACTTGTGAATGGAAAATCCTTGCAACAAGAAAGCCTAAAGTCACAAATACCCAATTACTAAAAATGTGCACTGCAAGAATGAAGAACAGTGTCTGCAATGAATTTAAACTATGGAAACCTCAAAATGTGAATGGGGCCAAAAGTTAGCAATGTTGATCGAAAGAAAAAACCTCAGACAACAAAGGACAGCTTTTGAACCACCATAGAAGACAACTAGTGGTAACCCACAAAACCAACAGAACAGCAATAAATTCCACCAATTTGAAAGGGACAAAATGAAGAAAAACAGTTGTCACCGCTTGGTCAGAAATGGTTTCCAGGACACCAATGTGTAGAAAAGCCTCTACGATATTGTAAAATAATGAACAGTAAAGAAGATAGAAATCCAAGAATTTAAAAAGAAAATCATTGCCGTGTACAAGTCGAAATCCAATAATTGATGTAACCGGGCCCAAATTATCATAGTTACCAGGGCATTCACCAAGCAACCTTGAAGGGAAGGAAAAATACTACCCCCAAAAGTTATTGAACATAGTGTAAAATATATTTGATATCACCTATGGAATATCATAAGACTAAGGATCCAAGAAAAGAACCAAAGAACCTACAATTTGTGTTGCATTGACGTTTAGAAATTTGTAGCCAAGGACTCTAAAATTAAGAGTCATAAAAATTAGGGATGTAACAATACTAGTAGATGCTAGCAGCGCAATAGCTGCATATGTTAGCCTATGGTGTACCTTAAGAATCAGTGAATACCTGGAATATACCTGTGGAAATCCTGAATTGGACACCCCAATTGCCTCACTAGGGAGACACTCAAAGTTCTCCGAAATGAGGGTGGAATTTCCGCTCGGAAATTCTTTGTGTTGAACAGCACGAGTTCTCTTGGCTAAGCAGCTCAAGAGAACTAAATGACCAAAGATACCAAATGGAGACCTCCAAGCTTTATTTATAATTGTTGGCCCTCTCTCCTTTGGTGGTACCCACCTTCCACTAATTCGCACCCCTTCCTCTCTCTCTCTCTCTTCTCACTAGTGCGAATCGCCTCTTGGGTCAAATTTTCTCTCCTTGTGGTCCCCACTCTTCATTAAGGCTGTAAATTTCTGTTTTCCTCTTGTTGTTGCCGCCTGTCACACACATCTAAGTTAGTGAGAAAAGCCTTTAACCCCACAAGGTATGGTTAGTGGCAAAACTAAGAGATGGGGATGTCACATATTCCCAACTCTCTCCGTTTAAGCTCTCTCCTACATAAGCTAAGGGGGGTGGTCCCTAGATGAAAAGCGAAGTTAAGCTAAAAGTGATGTGAGGTTTCTAGGAGATGTCAAGGTTAATTTGGATTACCTGAGATTATGAGCAAATATGATGAGCAATATGAAATGAAATATACTTCAACAACCATGAACACATAAATCAAAGATAAGCATATCAGACCAGTGACTTCAATATTGCTTCAAAGTAAACAATACTTGCTCAAGAAAATGAATGTTTCAAATTGAAACACAAGTAACCCTGTCAATCAAACAAAAGATGTTAGCAAGAAATGACACAAGATATATAATTTTCTTTCAAGAAATGCTTTCCAAAATATATATAACCATCCACAAATCCAAAGCATGTATGGAAGAAATATAGAGTGACTTGCAAAAGTGAACCCAATGATACTTGCCTAAATAAGATAATCAAATTGAAACATTTGCATCAATGACAAGTACATGAAACCATTTGCAAGTAAAATAGTAAGATGCATTAGCATGAAGTGCACCTAAACTAAAATTTCATGCAATTATCTTAGTTACTTTTTGTCTAAAATGTCTGGTCTAGATCTGACCTTTCTTCCGACTGTTTTGAAACAAGTCTCTTATGTGAGTTGTGGAAGGGGTCCAAGAGAAAGACAGCCAAGGCTATATTAACGGTACCTTCCTTGGATTACGCAACACACCCGATGCCTCTGGCGCTGCAGACACTGTAGCTCTAACGACCAAGGTCACCGTGTTAACCACATAAGAGGGTTTATGTCCCTCAAGTTGATGAAAGAAAGGGGTGCCTAAGAAATGTCTTTCAACCAGGTTTATGCTTGGAGGTAAATTAAGTTAAGACGCAACTACATTAAAATGCCTAATATGGTATGCAAGTAAGTTTTCCAAATAGAGATTTGCAATGCTTTTAATATAATGGAAATAGCAATGTGGAAAAAGTCGAAGTCGAGATTAAATCGGCAAGGGTAAAAAGTTGAAAAGCCTGCAATTAAAAAAAAAATACAAAATTATTCAAA
>CM076582.1:1537236069-1537466700 GCA_034641835.2 Pinus albicaulis | reverse complement strand
CTTGTGAGTCAATGTGTCATGACGAAGCCATCCTCTTTTGAGGAAGCTGTGGAGGAACCCGCATGGGTAGATGCCATGATCGAATAATATGATTCGATCGTCAGAAACAGTGCATGGGAGATTGTCCCAAGACCGGAGGGGAAATCAGTGGTGGGTTCGCGATGGATCTACAAAGTGAAGCAGGCGGCTGACGGGAGTGTGGAGAAGTACAAGGCGAGATTTGTCGCCGTGGCTTCTCACAGATCGAGGGGATCGATTATGAGGAGACCTTTGCACCTGTCGCAAGGTACTCTTCCATACGGACGATCCTTGCTCTCTCAGCGCAGATGGGGTGGCACATTCATCAGATGGATGTGAATATTGCGTTCCTCAATGGAGTTATTGAGGAAGAGGTGTACATAGAGCAGCCTGAAGGTTTTGAGATCTTCAGCAGTGAGTCGCATGTGTGCCGACTCAAGAGAGCACTGTACGGGCTGAAGCAAGCACCTCGTGCTTGGTACACTCGGATAGACAGCTACTTCACAGGGCTTGGATTCTCCAAGAGTGAGGCGGATCCAAACCTGTACCAGATTGTGGTGGAGGGGAAGCTGTTGATCATCGTACTGTATGTAGATGATCTGATTTTGACTGGCGATGAGCAGTTGATACTTTCATGCAAGGAGGATCTTGCACGAGAGTTTGAGATGAAGGACTTGGGCATCCTTCATTATTTCCTCGGATTGGAGATTTGGCAGCGCAGCGGAGGACTGTTTGTTTCTCAGGGCAAGTATGCCCGGGAGATTCTGGAGAGGTTCAACATGCAAGGCTGCAAGCCTGTTGACACTCCTCTTCCTGGTGGTTGGAGGAAGGATGATGCTACTTCAGCGGAGGTAGTGGATGCCACTGTCTATCGACAGTTGGTGGGGTCGCTTATGTATCTGGTCAATACACGACCCGATATATGCTATGCTGTTAACCAGCTTTCGCAAACTATGGTTAAGCCTACCAAGCTCTTTTGGAAGGCAGGCAAGCATGTATTGCGTTATATTAGAGGCACATCGGGATATGGTCTACCTTGAAGTACAGAGACGGGAGGATGGGCAGAAAGCTTCAACTGCGATGCGAATTGGGCGAGAATTGATAGATGAGGCTTTATCTACGGAGAGTTTCGACATTGGGTAACCAATGATTCCTGGCGTCTGACGACGAGAGATCAAATAACTTTCGGTTCGACGAAGTGAGTACATGGCACTTACTTGTTTGCATAGAGGCTTTTTGGATAGAAGATCTCGTTGGATTATTGGATTTGATTGGTAGACTGCAGGTGATTCTTGTGATAACCAGAGTTGCATGAAACCCTCAGATAATCTAGTATTTCATGATAGGTCCAAACACATCGACATCGGGTACCATCATATCAGAGATTGTGTTCAGCGGAGAATCATGATGCTTTCATATGTTCCCACGGAGGATCAGGATGCCGACATCCTGACGAAGGCGCTCACCAGGGGCAAGTTCGAATTCCACAGAGGCAGGATAGGGGTTGCAGATAATCCATATCTTGCTGAGAGGGAGTGTTGAAAATGCAGCAAGATGATGGAGCTTAGTGAAATGAAGTCGCCTTCACTAAGTGGGCCCGCAGGCAAATTCTAGCGCAAAGTCTATTTTTAACACATCGACATCAGGTACCATCATATCAGAGATTGTGTTCAGCAGAGAATCATGATGCTTTCATATGTTCCCACGGAGGATCGGGATGCCGACATCCTGACGAAGGCGCTCACCAGGAGCAAGTTCGAATTCCACAGAGGCAGGATAGGGGTTGCAGATAATCCATATCTTGCTGAGAGGGAGTGTTGAAAATGCAACAAGATGATGGAGCTTAGTGAAATGAAGTCGCCTTCACTAAGTGGGCACGCAGGCAAATTCTGGCGCAAAATCTATTTTTAGACTATGTCTATTTTTAGACATATGGAGCATGGTCCGGGGATTGCAGTATGTTATTCTTGGAGTATTGGTCATGTTGGTAAAAATATATGGGACTCTATTTTTTTGGACCTATAGGTCGAAGTCTATTTTTAGATTGCCTCTCCTTAAAATAGGGAAGTCAAATATTATTTACCCTTAATAATATTTGGACTCTAAACTTCAGTTTACTCTCTTGGAGCACTTCAGTTCGAGCCTTGGAAGTGGCTCATGCATCTAACAGAGGAATTATGCTATTCCTAGGGTTTGGTGAGCACATGCATGGTTGAATTCAGTTAGGACTTCAGTGGCAGAAGTTTGGTGGAGTTAATGAGACAGCTAGTGGAGTTGTGTTCGGTTTAATTTAGTTGAGCTGGTTGAGATTAGTTTAACTAGCTAATCAACTAGTTATGAGTGGAGTGAATTAAATATTATTTAATTCATTAATTAGTAACTCATTATTCAACTCAAGAACACATCAGTTCACTACAGTGCATGATCAGTTCAGTGGAGACCAGTGAAAGAGGTAGATGAAAGGTGGAGTTAGCTATCAGTGGCGACATCAGTTGTGCATGAGATTTGCACCACACTTGGAGGAATTGCCCATGATGATTGCGCAGTCAAGCCAAGGAGATTCGAACCTTGGATCTCTATATAGACAGGCCATGATTGCGCAATAGAGGCAAGGAAATTAGTGGTGAGTTTTGAACCAGTAACCTGTTCAAAACTGAGCTAGTTTGTGTGTAACTTCATGAGATAGTACTGAGTACTTGTGAGGAGTATTATACTGATTTTGTTACATGATTTCTCCATTATAATATACACAATAGCTGCGGGGTTTTCAGCTATAAGCTTTCCCATACATACTGTGTTAATGTGTATGATGATTTGATGTGCTATCGCTTGTTTTATTTTCCGCATGTTTGATGATCTGAGTGGAAGAGATTATGTGTTGCATATGAATTCGAATTGATATGTGATCAGGATAGTCTCGGTGGATAATTAATCATTATTCAGTAAATTTCTACAATGAGCACTTAGAGGGAGTGCCATATATCGTTGGAAAGGTCTCATAATAATCTTTCCAACCACATATATTATACTTCCATTTGAGCTAGGTAAATGGAGCAAAAATGAATTCAAATATGTGGTATCCAAATGGGCAATATAAAATCCAAAATCAATATTTCAAAATGTGCCATTTGAATATGTAACTTTCTCTTTCATTTGGACAACCTTTGACATCAATGAGAACTTCTTTCAACAATTTTCATTGAAAAATGGATTTAACACCCTAAAAAACACAAGTGTAATTGGAATTTGTAATGTTAAAAATTGATATTTACAATTCCATTAAATAAAAAATGATTCTCTATCATATTTAAGGAAAAATTTAGATTTTTTTGTTGTTTATTTTAAATGACTAGAAAAAAACTAATTTATAAGATGTTTAGAGTACTACATTTTATTCTAATTCCGTAATTGCATATTAGTGATGTTCAAATTAGTAGAAACAAAATATATCATTAAATAATGAGAAAACCCATCATAACCTAGTTGTCAAAACTCTAGTGAGGACAACCATCATTGGCTTGTTATCTGCAAATGCAGGTTGACTCATCAATGATACTCAAGGAAAACCACGCCACTTGAAATTACTCAATGGTGGTCCGTAAGAGGGTGGGTAGGCTTTCACTCCTGCTAGATATCTCTAGGTCTTGGGTCGTTAATCTATTTCCTTACATATAAAGAAAACGAGCTCTTAACTAGACAAAAACAATTTTAAAATATACTCAAGACCAAAAAAAATAAAATGATAATATAATAACTCATAAAATAAATTAACTTACAATTATTTAACTCCATCTTTTAAGTACCTTACTATTTAATAGATTTAAGTTTAAACTAATTAAAGTACCTTGCTCTTTAATAGATTTGAATTAATTTGAAAAGCACAGATATGGCAAAAAGTTTTTACATACATAAAAAATAATTAATAAATAATTATTGTTATTCTATTCACCTATGAAGTGTAGAGTAGTTGCTTTGTGTGGACTTTAATCTACATCAAGTTAGTGGTTCAAATTTTATGGGAGGGATGGGGTGCGAGCCACTTGTGGGGATAAAAATTGTCCCACTGGGTGGTGGCAACATCTCATAGGTAGATATATATCGACCGACACAACATCTTGTACGTGGATAGATCTCAACCAACACAACATCCCGTATGTGAATAGATCTTCACTGACACTCCCTAGTTACAACATCCTATACGTGAATAGATCTCAAACTACACAACATCTCGTAGCTAGCTAGCTGAATAGATCTCAATTAACACAATCCTAATAACAACATCATATAAACAAATGAACTATATTATTTTTATTAAAAAAAAAAAAACCAATATATATATATATATATATATATATATATATATATATATATATAAAATTGAGGATGATTGAAATAAAGAAGCATGTTATAATCATTATTATTTATTGGGTTTTTATATTTAATAAGAGTAATATAATTATTTATTGTTTATGAGGATAGATGGTGATAGAGTTATTTCTTAATGTGAAGTTATCGGTTCAATTCCCCGCACCCACTTTTTGATGTGAAGTCATTGGTTCGAATGCCCCCGCACCCACTTCTTGATGTGAAGTCATTGGTTTGAGTGCCCCCGATTGGGATTGATATATTGGATATGATGAAGATGTAGTACTCCCAAACTTTTATATATTTATATTATCCAATATAATTTTATTTATTTTGCTATTTCATTTACTATAATTTTATTAAATATTATCTAACATAAACATGATTTATATAACTTAACAATCATACACCTCAAAGCTTTAATACAATACTATATGCATAAAAGCCACACAAAAGACAATCTTTTCGTTACAATTGAGTCAAGATCAAACAGTGATAGCTTCTAAAATCCCCCAAAATAAATACAACAATTATCACTCTAATCCTCACTAAGCAATATGATAAGTTTAGCCTCTCTTTCAGAATCCTCATGTGACCGCAACCGGTGTCCGCTCCCTGTAATGCAGATGGTACCCAGCCCCATATGCACAGTCGACGACTCGTCAAGATCTCGGCAATTTCCGTCGTCCAACGCCAAGACGGGAAAACGTTGACGGTAATAAAAATATTGTCTGACGGACGGACAGACGGATTTGGTGAAACTCTGGGAGGGCGATCGACCATCTCCCAGACTCCACAGCAATCTCAAGCTTCGCCATTCATTCTCCGGGGAATCGAACAGGCGATCTGATGATGATCAATTCGTGGCGATAAATCAGCGGATTTACACGCGTGGAATGCAATTAACGGCATCGGCCTCCTCATTGCTAGGGTTAATCAGCTGATCTGCCGCTGTTTTAAAGATGGGAATGCTGTTTTCCAGACTGTTTGCTTCACTCTTCGGAGACAAGGAGGCTCGCATTCTTGTCCTCGGCCTCGACAATGCCGGGAAAACCACCATTCTCTGTATCCTTAAGCTACAGTCTCATGGTTATAAAGGCTTATTCTTACCTGAATTTTTATTTTTAAAGGCTTAAATTATTCCCTCACGTTTTAATTTAATTGATCTGGAAGCGTAAGGACTTCTGCGGCTTGTTCTGTTGAATGCAAGTCCCAGGTAAAATTTTAATCGTTTAGTGTCGGGGGCAAATGTAAACAGTAGTTACAATAGTCTTTGGATTAGACCTAAGAGCATTTAATGTCATTGCTGCCTTAATTCATCTTATTTTAGATCGCCTGCAGATGGGAGAAGTGGTTTCTACAGTTCCAAGTAGGTATCTTCAGTCCTCAGTTTTATTTTAACCTTTTTCGGTCTTTTATAGTTTGGGATGCGCTAGTGGTAATTTTTTCCCTTGGAATGCTTGGCGTGTTTGTGATAAACTATGAGAAATTGGGTTCCGTAGAATTTTCTACTTGTTCAATTTGCAGCACAACAGTAATCAATGCTCCCCCATTCAAACTCTTCTGTAAAAGCCAGAGAAGTTAATTCGCAGATCTAGATCGATATATATAACGCCCTCTTTTATGTGAATAGAAAAATGTGTTTACATTTTCCAAGAATCGTTGTTGGCAAGTAAATTGGATGTTACGCTCATCTTAATTGTTTTATGCCCCATGTATAAAGGCTAAGCCAAGTACCGACTGTCGCATGTGAGAAATAATGAAAGTGCATCGATTTACCACTGAATTACGTCTGTTACAGTCGAAGACAACTGTAACTATTTAATTATGTATCGAGTTAACATTTCTTAATGTTGCTCCAAAGCTTCTTAACTATCTGTCGACTACTTTTGACTCACCTGCAAATGGATAGGATTGTTGCCGTGTGAAGCTGGTTTCGCTTTCAACTAAGCTCAGTTCTAACTTAATTAGAATGGAGTTATGATAAAAATGTCACAGGATGTAACCCTTAAAGGAGCAGATTACATAAATATAAATAAATGTCTTGAAAAACCTTGAGATTTTCTTAAGAGAGTACGGAATTGTGTAGGATTTAATCAATTTTAGTTGATTCATCCTTAATAAAATAGGTTAACAGAATGCTTCTGATATATATATAACTCTATTGTAAGCCTATTTCATTTATGCTTTTGCCTAAATTGGGCCTTCAGCAGTTTTTTTCCAAAGGAAAACATCTTGCATAAAACCTTTTTCCAGTACTTCCAAGGAAAACACCTTCCTTTCTCCAGTAAACGGGATAAACTGTCAGCCCTGATTATGTACCCTAACCCCAAGAAGATCAAGAGAGTCAAACCTATTATCTTCCCAACTTTGGGGGAAGAGATCTCACATTTGGCTCATGACTACTTGAATTAACCCTCAAGGCTAGACCTTCAGCAGTTTATAGTAGCTCTTGGTTTAGTTTCTTATTGTTTGGTGTAGTGGTGACTATTGAAACTGTTATTCTAATCAATTTTGATTAGAGACTGCAAATTTAGTTATTTAAGTTATGCATGGTTCTCCAGGAGGAACTTTGCTTGGGTTCATTCAATGTACAATCAAATTGATTTAGAATTTTAAAATTTAAATATCTAGAATGATGTGGTCAATTGTCGGACATTGTAAGCAGTGTGATTATCTGTTATATTATTAAAATATTTATATGCTTCAAAGGTTTCTAGAACTGCAGGTTTAGTTGTCACTATTTAGAAAAAAGTTTTTTAATCAATTGCATGCATAATTTTCAATTCCGTTGTTTTTTCCATATACTCTGCTTTGCATTGTCATCTGTATGAGATATATTCTATGTAGTTTCACGTTATTGAATTTATTAAACTGTTGGCCATTTTGTGGATTTTGCAGCAATTGGATTTAATGTTGAAACGGTCCAGTATAACAACATCAAGTTTCAAGTGTGGGATTTAGGTAAGCAGTTTTTTTTGTTAAGACACATTAAGTCTGCATGTTGGACTGAATAGCTTTTGAGATATCACAACTAAAGGAATCTTGGCTTAGCACCAGTATATGTGATGTTATAGTTGGAAAGGGCATTCTTTTTTCCTACTATAATTTTGATCTCGTGATTTGAAGCTATGCCACAATAGAAGTGGATGGATTTCTGTATTAGATCCTACATACTTCTATTCTCAGTGAGAAACTCTGGTTAATTTTGGTATAATTTTGTGATCTGGTGAAAGATTCTGTCTCTGTGACTGCTGTGCTTTGAGTTGATTTTTCTTAAATTACTATCTATACAAACACTGCATCCTGCATGTGATCCCTTATACATGTTTGTCGTAACGACATACATATGCTGTTTTAAGTATTTTGCTAAGTTACTGTATCTGTTTGGGTAGGTCCCAGGATCTGCAGATCCAGATATGCCTAGGTTCCAGCCAGGAATACGGATCTGTAACTGGATCCATCTAGGATCCAGCTAGGGCAGAGTTTGGATCCAGCTATGATAGCGATTCATATCCAGATCTGACATGAGATCATTTAGTCTGCCATTGCGTCTGAGCATTTTCTTGTCATTTCCAGCTTATGTCATTTAAATTATCATTGTCACGCCAGGAATGTGATGTTCATAATGACAAACTGCCTAAATCCAGGAGCTAATCTCATGCATTAATAATCTGTTACTAAAGAGTTAGTGATGCTTCCAGATTCAACGACCTTAGATTTTCAGCCTTGCTAGTTTGTTTCTGCAGAATGTCTGTAACTTCTGGATTTGGTCTCACGTCAGTGTGTACTAATTAGGGTTGAAATAATACTAATCCAGCAATTATGCACTAACATGACTTCAGTTTTAATAAAGGCCGAGACATAGTTCCTGCTGTATTTCTTACTGCAGAGCTGGCATACAGGTCTAGCTGAGGCCAAACTTTCACGGAACACACATATACACATGCTGATTCTTGGCAGTGTCATACCAAACTTTTCAAAACTATTTTCGATCTGTGTGAAAGGGTCCTAACCTTCCTAATCCTTAAAGTAGATAGAATACTATGTATTGTTATGTAATGAAGACCATCATTAGTAAACAAGGCCCATCTAGTATTGTGAACACAACTATAGTAAGAAGGCTTACTAGAAGGTTCTGCCTTCTAGAAATTGACTTCTCTAAAATGTTCTTAGGGGATATAATTAGTATATATAGAGAGGTAGAAGCGTAGTAAAAGATCTCAAGTAGATTCATTTGTAATTGGAGCTTTGTTCTATTAGAAGATGCCCCCTGAAAAAGGCAAGTGAACATTGCTTACATATTAATAAAGGTATCTTATTTTGGTTCATGTTGTCATTGTGTTCACTATTCTGTTTCTCACTGCAATATATTTGGATAATATTTGTGCCCTTGCTTTGAATATTTCTAGTTGGTACTATTATCGCTTCTATTATTAAGCTTGTTAAGATCCTTGCAACTGGCACACATAGGACAAGGGTTCACTGTTACCTTAGTCCAAGTCCCCACTTTTAAGCCCAACTACCTCCAAAATGGCTCTGGGGGACTTCCCTCGAGTAACCTCAACCAACCAACACAAGACCAATGCCTTGTACGGGGTCTAATGGTTGAAGTGGAGGAGTTATATACTGCTGCCCTGCAGGCTTAATGTGCAAAATTTGCAGAAAAATATACTAAACCAGAAAGAAAAGGCACCCAAATCTAACAAAATATATCATGTGAGTAGTCAAAATGAGTGTACAAAGAATATGCTAACCATATCTCAAATGATTTCTATGATTAGTACTTTGGTTGGATGGGTTTTTGTGCAATTAAGCTTACTATTCTGTCCCTGCACTCTGCGAAATCTGCATAAAATTGTAGAAAACAACAGAGGAATCCGCTCTAAGGACCACCCAGAAGTGCTCAAACACTTATAAATTCAATATCTAGGAGTGGGGAGGCTATGAGATAGAAGATTAGACACTTTGGATCACTTATAAGCCTTAAACCTGCAACAAAATGGAATTCCAGCAAGATGGAAATTCACCTGTTGAGGTTATGGGGTCAAAACCTGTAAATTTTTGTAGATGTTCTATGCTTGGTGCAACTTTACTTTTTATCCCAATATTAGTCAGCGATCGCATAAACAATAAAGTAAAATGCTGATAGAACATACCAGTAGATCGACAGGAGCCAAGCCAAAAAATTTAAGTGTGTTGGTGCGTTACGGCGGTCAGCAGGATGCTTCAACCAGCAAAGTCTCAATACAGTCAGCCAACTAGAAGTGTCACACAACCCTCTAGGACAGCTAGATCAGTCAACCCCAAAAGTCAACGCTGTCACAGTCAACGGTCAACACAAACCGCAGCAGCAGCAAAGTCAACGCAGCCCGGTCAAATTCAACATCCAACCTCGGGATATGTGCCAAAAATGCGGATTGAGGAAATCAAAATTTTCACCAAGTTTCGGGTCAGTTTGACCAAGTGTTGACCAAAGTCAATGCTGGTCAAATCTGCGCTGAAAAACCCTAGATCAGAAAACATAAATTCCTTTGCTGCATTTCCCATGTGTGGATGAAGAAGAGTCTCCAAGGTGATCGAACCAATCAGATGAGGAGAGAGAATGTGATGTGATGGATGAGTGAAAATGTCCTCCAACGTTGACCAATTTATATCCATCAATGAGGGTGTGTGACACAACTGCTGGGGCTTCAAACCTTCAGGCCGACTTGCACATATTTTGAATAAATTCAAAATAAATGTTCTGCTCATCGGATTAAGATGATCTTTAGATCGGTCTTGCACCTCTTCGAAAGAGGAGTCCAATAAAAATATTGGCATCTTCATCTGAGCATCACAACATGGAGTTTGGACCTAGTTGTCCAAAATTAACACTCCCTCTCAACTAGGGAGAAGTTAGAAGTCCATCCACCTGTGCAATCCAAATATTGTGCGTCATCCTGCCGTAACTTGCTTTGCTGGCTTCTTTATTTCAGAACAGAAGTGGGTCAGTCACAAAGACATCATCCCCGGCTGACAAATTCAGCCCAGAGGTCCGAAACCTCTATAAGACTCAAAAGAGTCACATACTAACCCGAAGTTAGTTTTACTTACTCGAAGTCAGTTGGAGGTTCGAAACCTCACTTGGACTCAAGAGAGTTATACACTAACCCGAAGTTAGTTTCACTGACCCGAAGTCAGTTGGAGGTTCGAAACCTCACTAGACTTGATCCCAGATCAAGTGGTTGGACCGTGGCATCCTAGATAGAGAGTACGACAATCTCTGATGCGTCTGTCAGTCTTTGCTACTAGTCTCTAGCTTTTCCCACCTCACTGGCCAAATGAGAGGTACTTCCCATGAGTCCGGGACTCAAATGGGTAGGATGCATACGGGGCACAGATCATGAGAGGTGAACCAACTCAATCATCATAACGGTGGGGCAGAAGCACATCAACAAGGTTCGGCAAGCCTAGCCCTGTGGTTGCTTATAGCTTTGAGAAGCTATTCCCAAAGCCCCTCAGAGCTCCAAGAGCTCATCGTTCAACAGGACCCTCAGAATAGGGTCGTTCCATGATACCAAGATTCTCACGGAAGGTTAGGAACATGACCTTCCCCAAGGGCATTGTGAGAATATCTGCAACCTGCTCATCAGTTCCTATATGATCGAGCCTTACGGCGCCTCACTGTACCATATCCTGGATAAAGTGGTACCAGCCATCAACATGCTTGGATCGATTGTGGAACATGGGATCCTCTGACAAACGAACCCCCCCTCTAGTTATCACAAATGATAACGGTGGCATCTAGCACATGCTCGAACAACTCACTGAAGAGCTTTCGCAACCAAGTGACTTCACAACAGGCCATTCATGCTGCATTGTATTCGCCCTCAGCGGTGCTCAAGGGTACCGACTTCTGCTTCCTGCTCAAAGCAGACCTACATGTGAAGCAGCATCCAGATGTGCTCTTGCGATCCACCACACTGCCAGCTCAAATGGCATCAGTATATCCATGGAGTGTCATGCTCCCGACAGTGTATCTCAGCCCATGGTCTATTGTGCCCCAAAGATATCTCAAGAGTTTCTTGGCACCAACCCAGAGAATGTGATGAGGCTCAACCATATGTTGACTCAGAGTGTTCACTGCAAAACATATGTTTGGATGGGTGTTCACTAAGAACATCAGGGCCCCTACGAGTTGACGATACTCAGTGGGATTTGCTAGCAAAGGCCCAACAGTGCTGCCACTCAACTTCTTAAAGTTGAGCTTAATCGGTGTCGACACGGACTTACAGTCCACCATTCCAAATCTTTCTAGAAGCTTCACAATATATTTTCCTTGAGAAAGGAAAATCTCGCCAGGTCTCTGCTAGACCTCTAGGCCTAGGAAGTAATGCATCAGTCCTAGGGCCTTCATCTCGAACTCAACAACGAGCTTCCTCTTGCACTGATGAATGAGAGGGTCATTACTTGTCAGGAAGAGATCGTCCACATACAACACCAGAATGAGAGGCTTTTCTTTATAAACCTTGAAGTAAAGGTTTGGATCAACATTACTATGAGTGAAGCCCAACTTCATCAGGTAGCTATTTATCCTCTCGTACCAAGCCCTGGGTGCTTGCTTCAACCCATAGAGGGCTTTCTTCAACTTGTAGACATGGGTGTCTCGATCCTGGACTTCGAACCCCAGAGGTTGCTCCACATACACCTCTTACTTTATTGCACCATGCAGAAATGTGGTCTTCACATCCATCCGATGGAGATTCCATCCTGTATAGTAGCAAGGGCTATGATAGATTGGATGGTGGTATATCGGGCCACATGTGCAAATATGTCATCGTAGTCTATGCCTTCCTTTTGAGAGAAGCCACGGGCAACGAATCTTGCCTTGAACTTTTCAGCACTTCCATCAGATCCATGCTTGATCTTGTAGAGCCATTTTGAGGTGACAACTGCTTTGTCCTCCGGTCTTGGAACCACATCCCAGACATCATTCTTCATTATGGACTCATATTCTTCGTGCATAACATCCTTCCAGACTTGATGTTTTATGACTTCCTCAAAAGATCCAGGCTCAGACTGTACGATAATACTCATGGCTGCTAGATACCCTTGGTATCTATTTGGCTTCTTGCTTTCACAGAATGTCCCCCTTGGGGCCATATGTCCCTCGCCATCCTCGAGAGTGTCCCTGAGCCATGATGGTCTCTTCCTCATTGAAGGAGGTGGATCAATCGGGTCCATCGGTCCTTCAACATCGGGCATCGTCTCATCCTTCGGTTCTTCTTGATTTCCAGGCCTTGCTTCATGATCTTCCTCAGATCTCGAAAGATTGATTACTTTCCTCAAGTAAGCATCTTCGTCAAAGGTAACGTCATGGCATATCTCCAATTCCCTTTGACCAGGCACATAGACTCTATAGGCCTTCAACGTTTCACTGTAGCCCACAAACATTGTGGTCTCCCTCTTGATGCCAGCTTCTCTGCAAAAGTTCTTGATCTCGTTCGTCTCATATTCAGTGCCATTATCGGTTCTCAATATCTTGATCTTCTTCCCTGTTGAGTTTTCCACCAAGGCTTTGAAGGAATGAAACCACATGAAAGCCTCATCTTTCTTTTTCAAGTATATCCAGGTTTTGCGAGAGAAGTCATCTATGAACGTCATATAATAAGAACATCCTCCCAAGGATGTTACGGGCAACATACCAGATAGATTAGAATGTACTAATTGCAAGACATCAGATGTCTTTGTGACGCTTGAGGGGAAAGGTCCCCTTGTATGCTTTTCTTTGGCACAGCCTTGACATGATCATTTGTGAACTCGGGCATTCCCGTCACCACCTTCCTTGCTTCGGGAAGGGCTTTGTAGTGAAGGTGTCCAAACCTCCGGTGCCATAGTTCAGTCTATCGGATGGTATCACATGTCATCGCTCCCAGTGGACTTCCTCCAACCTGGTTGAGTGTATCAACTCTAAACCCAATCGTGATAGCTTCCTTGAAATTCTTCTTCCAGATACACACCTTCCCATCAATGAATGCCACATTGAAACCTTTGTCTTCCATGGCCGATATAGACACAAGGTTCTTCTTCAAATCAAGTACGTATAGGACATCTTGCAAATGGAGGACTTGACCTTGAGACAAGTGGAGGGTCACAGTCCCTGTCCCTTTCACGGGATATGTGGCATTATCTCCAAGGATAATTTCCAGATTAGTATCCTTCTTAACCATATCAAAAAGTGCTTCCTTGAACCCAGTGATGTGCCTTGAGGCACCACTATCTATCAACCAGACATCCATAGTGTCGGGTGGAGATGCAACAAAGAGGGTAGATACAAGAATGAATTCATTTCTTTTAACAACAACATTTGATTCCTCATACCTGGAATTTCTTGGCCTTTTGAAAGGTTGCCCATTTCCACCGGAGGGAGCCTTCCTCTTCCCTTTGAACCTGTTGTTCCTTTGATTGCCATTCCTTCGGTTGTTGTTGTTGTCATCATCATCAGGAGAATCCTTCTTGAAAGGGCATTCTCTAGCATAATGACCTGGCTTGTGACAAGTGTAACACTTGCATTTCTTTCCTTGGGCCCCTGCTCTTCCTTTGTTCCTTGGACCACCAAAGTTCTTCTTCTTAGAATGAGCAGCGAAGGCAACATTTCCTTCATTTTCATATTCCTTCATCCTTGTCTCTTCTTGTACGCATCTCGATAATACTTTGTCAAAATCAGGTATGACATTGTTATTGAGAATGGTAGTGTTGAATACATGCCATTCAGATGAGAGACCTCCAAGTGTGGTGAGAACCATCTCTCGGTCAGCTATTGTCTCCCCAATAGCCAGCAGATTATTCCTGATTTCGGTTAGCTTTAGAATACATGATTGAACAAACTCATCCCTGCCTTTCTTCAGATTCTTCAATTGGTTCTTGATGAATAGGACTTGATTCACATTGTTGGCCTTGAACATGTTGACCAACTTATCATACATCTCCTTGGATGTGCCCAGCTCAGAGATGTAGGCAATCAAACTCTTATGAATTGAGTCCCTTATCATTAGCTTTGCTTTGATTTCCCCCTTCTTGTACTTTGTTTTAGCAGCAACAGTTGCAGTGGATGGAGGCTCTTGGATTTTACCCTGCACATAGTCCATGACATCTTGGTCTTCCAACATAAGATCCAATGTCATCTTCCAGGTATGGAAGTCATCATTCCTAGTAAATTTGTCATCAGCCTTAAAGCCATTGTAGTTAGAGGAACCCATGCTCTTCTTCGGTGATTGCTACAAACTAGGGCTTTGTCTTCACCTCAGCTCTAATACCATGTAAATTTTTGTAGATGTTCTATGCTTGGTGCAACTTAACTTTTTATCCCAATATCAGTCAACAATCACATAAACAATAAAGTAAAATGCTGATAGAACATACCAGTAGATCGACAGAAGACAAGCAAAAAAATATAAGTGTGTTGGTGCATTACGACGGTCAGCAGGATGCTTCAACCAACAAAGTCTCAATACGGTCAACCAACTAGAAGTGTCACACAACCCTCTAGGACAGCCAGATCAGTCAACCCCAAAAGTCAATGAAAGTCAATGTTGTCACTGTCAACGCAAACAGTAGCAACAACAAAGTCAACACAGCTCGGTCAAAGTCAACATCCAGCCTCGGGATATGTGCCAATTAATGCGGATTGAGGAAATCAAAATTTCCACCAAGTTTCGGGTCAGTTTGACCAAACGCTGACCAATGTCAACGCAGGTCAAATCTGCGCTGAAAAACCCTAGATCAGAAAACATAAATTCCTTTGCTGCGTTTCCGACGTGTGGATGAAGAAGAGCCTCCAAGGTGATTGAACCAATCAGATGAAGAGAGAGAATGTGATGTGATCGATGAGTGAAAATGTCCTCCAACGTTGACCAATCTATATCCATCAATGAGGGTGTACGACACAACTACTGGGGCTTCAAACCTTCAGGCCGACCTGCACATATTTTGAATAAAATCAAAATAAATGTTCTACTCATCGGATCAAGATGATCTTTAGATCGATCTTGCACATCTTCGAAAGAGGAGTCCAATAAAAATATTGGCATCTTCATCTGAGCATCACATCATGGAGTTTGAACTTAGTTGTCCAAAATTAACAAAACCCCTTACATGCAAACCCAAAAATTTAATCCAGCAAAATATAAATATCTTAATGATGAGAAATTATTACTTTTAGCCCCAAATTAAAGATGTAACTTGCAAAATCAGTTTGGAAGTTAAAACAAGGTATGTATAAAACACTTACTTGAAAATGCACCCTTTATGGTGAGAAATCTACAGGAAATGATGTGCCACAGTCATGACTTACTGCAGATCTGCACAAATAACTTAATGCACTTATGGAATATACATGTAAAATATGCTCAAAAGGGATGTATTAATTCCTTGGCTGAGATCTAGAAATAATTGTTCTTTTGCCCAAGGATTTATTAGCTATATATGATAATTATAAAACTTGTGTAGCAAGCTAGTCGATAAAACAAAAAGGAATATTTTGGATTTTATGAATGAGGTAGTTGATGGACTGAGGCTTACCTTGGGATTTTAATGACCACTTCGCAAGATTGTGATTACAATGCTCTCTTTTTCAACTTTTCCTTTAGGACTAGGATTGAATGAGGAGTCGGAATGAGACTATCCCACTCAAGTTGGTTAATAACACTTGCAATAAATCTGATCCCACTAGGAGGATCTACTCATTCGAGATGCCCCCAATTTCCATATCAAGTTATCAACAGTGACACCAATATCCCACACTTGTTGAATATCAGCACTAGTATATGTCTTGATTCTTCTTGATGTTAGCTAAGGACAAGGTGAAGGCTTTTGGCCTAGATTAATTGTTTTGGGATGTTTGAGAGTGGTTTTGACCTCATTGGACTTCACATGGAGAAAGTTGAATTTCATATCCCTTTTGAAATTTAACAGACTTTACAATTTTTAAGATTTCAGGATAGGTAGGATTGTAGGATTTTCATTAGATTATATTATGTATGATGGTATGGGATTGGCAATTAATCAAGAGCACCAAGACCCTTATGTATCTTGATATTAGTGATAGTGATAGTTGGACTTTTTTGTTGTGGCCTTGTAAAAATTCTACACTTCGCTGAAACCAAAATCATTGATTAGGCATGCTAAGCTTTCCATACCATATTTTAAAGCTTGGATTAGGTAGTCTCATCAAAATTGGGTGTTGTTGATTGCTGTCCCTAGAGGATTGAGGTAGATGCAAAGAGTGATGCTAATGACGAGGATCCCTATATAAGCAATGGTGTAACATTGCTTCTCATATATGTTTGTCATTTAAATGTTCTTGCTCATTTATTCATAATGATTTCTTTCTGAGTTTCAATATAATGCGTTTCTCCATATCAATTTTTTGTGGGATCACATTTTTAGTGCATTTCCATTTTAGAAATGCATACCCACCCATTTCCTCATATCATACAACTTAGAAGAAAACTCAAAATAGTATGAAGCTTTGAAGAAGAGCTAGGGAAAGATCTGGACCCTCTCCTGCACTGTTGCCTGGTTGCTATAACTCACTACGTTGGCTCGCCTGTTGGTAAGGGATTTGGTCTAGCAATGTTTTTGAGGTCTCTAGGGAGGAGGAATGGTCCCTTTGGTCCGCACTGATCTAGAGCTAGAAGTAGTGTTGTCATTCACCTATCTCTTAGTGCTTGTAGTTGATAGGAGCACTGTAAAAAGGGAGGTAATCTATTGATTAGGATTTGCCCTAGGAGGAGGAGGTTGGAGAGTGTGGGTACAAATTCTAAGGGCCTAGTACATTTTAAGGGATAAACATCTTTGGTTTGAGGACTATAAGAAATTAGAAAGGGTCTGGATCCCCTTGAATGGGCAATATAATATCCCACGGATCTCATAGTAAATGGTGCAATGAAAGATGAAGTGCTTCTCTGAATCTATCTCTCAGAGATGACATTGCTGGTAGATACTGTGTAAATGATCTATCTGGTGTTCCATCTCAATCAACAGTCAATGAGATCCAACTCTAAATTGTTGTAAGGAAATTTGAAGGAGTGTGCATCCTATGTTGAAGCATGTAATGGGGACGAACAATGAGTCTCTCCCTCATCATCATGAAGTGCTCAAAATCGAAGTCCATCTTTTGAGGTGAACAAAGTTCGTACTTCTCGTTAAATACTCCAGAAGACTTGGAATATGAAAATATCCATTGAGGATACAAATATTATAGATTAAAAGTATGAGGAATGAATGATGATAATTTGAATGTAACAAATGAGGCCCGCTTATATAGCTAGACAGGTGCCTCTTCATGGAAGGTCATGTCCCATTACATGTCTCTTCAACCTAATTACTAATTAACTAATCATTATTTATTGGCTACATTACTTATATTATTTTGTTCATAACATTGCCTTCCTCCTCAAAAAGCTTTGTCCTCAAAGCTTGTTGATGAAAGGCCTTGATCTCTTTTTCTGCTACGAATGTCCTCTAGTCATCCTTGTCGACACAAGTTGATATGATCCTCTAAGTGACAAACAAAATTTTCACACTGAGAAGGGATCAGACCATCCTAAATTAATCTTCTATCGACTTTTTTGATTATTGGAACCTTGTGATGAATTGTTATCACAGGACTGAGTTGTGCACCCTTCAATATCCTTCAGAACATCAATTTGTTGTTTCTTTTATGAATGGTACAAATACGTAGCTTGATTGAATTGTCTACTCTTGTGATTCGGATGTCGATATGGAACTTTTTTGGTTTGACTTTCCTTTATTAGGTGTGTGGCATTTTAATTTTATTTTCTCCTGGCGAGGATGTTATTGAGTTGGTTACAGAATTTTCATTTGGAATGTTCCTCGTCTGAGCTGCAACATCTAAGTTTGTATTTTCTGCAACTTGCTTGTCTTCTTCTTGAGTTGTGACACTTACTGGATCAATATCTGTTTCTTCAACTTGGACTTATATATTTGGTGCTTCCTTTTTGATAAATTGTTGCACCTTGTTTTCCAATGACTTCTTGTCCTTTTTAAGCTTCTTGATTTGCGTCAATAATTTTTCACTATGGTCTTTAAGTCGAAAAACTTCTTCATTTTTGTCAGTGGTGATTTTGTCAACTTCTTTTTGCATATTTTGTATCATCTTTTTACCTTCTTGAAGAATTACTTTTGAGATTTCTTGTATGTCTTTAGGCGTCACTGAATTTGGCTTCAAGGTAATGTCTTGTAGCGTTATTTTTTTTTTTCTTTTTGTGGGAAAATGTCAAAAACTTATTTTTCGTATTTAGGATAAAGGATCCTAGAGTTTCCATCCAAGGTGAACCCAAAATAATGTCATCTTGATTGCTCCATAGGGTTTGAATTGAGAATTGTGATATAAACGTATAATCCCCAATGTTTAACTGTAAATTGGTTATGTCATATTTTTTGTTGCCAAAATAGTCTAATTTTTTGATTATATTTGAATCCGGGATCACTAGTTGGTTTGCGATTTTAGGTGTTATATAATTTTTTATCTTCGACAGGTGAGATAGCAATAGTGACATCTTTTTCCGCAAGAGACCCTTTAATTCTAAATAGCACTGAAGCATAATTACGTGAAGTTTCTGGGAATCTTCCTTCCTTCAATTCCGATTTAGATGCTGTTATTGCTTGCCACCTACACCTACCTACAATTAGTGGGAAAAGCCTTCAACCCCACAGGTGTGGTTCGTGGCAAGGAACTCAGAGAAGGGGCTGTCACCTATTCCCAACTCTCTCTGTTTAAGCTATCTCCTAGGTTAGCTAAGGGGGGTGGTCCCTAAAGGAAAACTAAGTTAAAGATGTGAGATTTCTAGGAGAATTGATTAGAAGGAATTACTTATCAAAGATGACTCGATTCCAATATGTAAATAAGCATATAAGTATATGAACAATATTCAATGACATGTTCAAAATATAGACCAGTGCTTTAAAGTAGATGACAAATGCTTGCTCAAAAATGAAATTCAAGATATAATGACAATAATCCCACAAAGGAAGTGTTAGACCAAGATCACAATATGCAATTAAATTTGCAACACCAAATAAGGGTATTTACCAATGAAACAAGATATATCAATCATCCATAAGCATAATGATCATTAAAATGACAACATGCAATGAAGTTGTATGTAGAAGCAAATTTCCAAGTACCATAGAATTAAACTTGTTGCAAAATTTAAGGAATTAAAATGCTTGCATCCAAAGTGCTTCTTGAGATAATATTTGCATTTGAATCTTTAAACCATCAAGATAGCAAAAAATTTGAGAACTTTGCACGTAAATGTGATGAGATAGTGCTCTTGGTTTATTTTATTAATTAGTTCTAGAGCAAGGTTACAATTTAACTCTAATCCTCAGACCTCACCCTCGCCCAATTATTTGGATCTCACAGTGAGGAGTCCATAGAGGTAGAGGGTCCCTAAAATGTCTATTCAACCAACTTAAGTTGGAGGTAAATTTTAGAGATGCAACTCTAGTATGAAAAGTGAAATGCCTAAATGATATGAAAGTGAGTTTGCAAGTGCTATGTAAAAGATGGAGATGATTCAATTAAATATGCTTCATAGTTAGAACAATAACTCAAGTTGCCATAAATTGAAAGTGATATGCTTCTTCACTTGTAGTATATTGTGAAACTTATCCAATGAGAAATAGATCACAAAACATAAGTAAGTGATGGCAAATGAGATTGAAAATTAAGAAATTAAAGGACTATGCGATTTATGTTACTTCCCAATTAGAGCATGCATATGTGATGTGAAAGAAAATGGAAATGTCAAAACGACTAAGTCAATCCATCTACAAATTCTCTCCTTTGAAATGGAGAGATAGGGATGCCAATGGGTAAAACCCACGCTCCCACAACAAAAACATAAATTTTTATTAATTTTACAAGAATGAAATGACCATGAGGCCTTTTCTAAACCAAGAAAAGTCTTTACAAATAAAAATTGAGACCATAGACTTTTCCTCGGTGAGAATTTCTAAAAACTCAAAATAAATTCAGACTTTACAATAGGAGAAGAGAAGCTAAGCCCCTCTTCTATGCCCACAACCAAAGAAGAGAGAGTTATCTTCCTCATTTGAAATTTAGCCCAAAGGTCCTGCAACAACTTGTTAGTAATTTCTTGTAGCTGTTCACTCAAGCTGTCACAAGAAAAAATTCGAAAGAGGGCTACAAAACCAATCAAATATTAGATAGATAAAATTATAAAATATTGCACAACAATTTACAAAGAGCTAAGCCAAAGAGTTCGAGTAAACTCTTCCCTTTGCTTAGTCATATTCAAGCTCTTAGATAGCAAATGAAAGCAATGAAGTATAATGTTTTAAAAGATATTCAAATTTAGAAGTATTTGGCTTGTATACAAGCTATGTCTCAAAAACCCTGCAAAACCACTTTGTAAGATAAGACTATGAAGGTTCAAAGAACAAATGTGAGCTCCTTTGAGAATGTATCAAGAGTGGGTTGGTCTCTCCAAAGACTTCCTCCAACACTTGATTATTTGATTCCAACAAGATGTTCCCTCTACAAAACTTCAATCAAGAATTAGTTCCATATAGATCTAGCAATAAACAATGATGAGAAACTCTAGAGATTTATTTGAAACCAACCAGAGCATTCTATACCTAGAGCATACTCCTAAATCAAATGTCAATGTAAGATAGTTCTACATTAACAAATCTACAAGAGCATATGGAAACAAATTAGATCAGAGCATGAGTAAAAGGAATTATACCAATGATCAACAATTCATCACACTCCAAAAGGAGGAACACCTCATGAATGAAACCCCCAAGTCTTTATTGATATTTCTGAAAGTGTACAAGGCAGCAACGCTTCCGCAAGCACAATAGCTAGTAAACAATGATTACAATATGAGAGCCCATGGCTCCATTATATAGAAAGTTGGGAGCAAATCCCAATGAAGAACCATATGCCAAGTGGTGAGAGGGAGGAGATCTCAAGGAAAATTCGAATTTGGTAAGTGGAGCTCCAATGCCAAGTGTAAAAATCGAATTCTGGCAAGTGGACATCATTTTTTTCTTCCCTTATGTGCCAAATTCGAATTTTATGATGGAATGACATGTGTATATGGTTGGTAACCCATGTGAGGACATTTTCCCACAAAAATCTCCACCAAATATTCTCCCAAATCCTCCCAAATATGCACTAACTTCACAAATTCGAATTTCCAAGTAAACAACTCTCATTTAATGCCGGAAATTCAATTTTATTTGAGCACATTTCTTTTCCTTGATTTTAGGAGTCCATATCACCTTGGGACTTCACTTTAACTCCTCCATAATTTTCCACCTCATCTCCATCTCATTTAGCATGTGTGGATATTTATTTTTCTCCATTTATTTAATTTCTGGCTTAATTAATTGCCAGATTTCCCACTAAACTTAGGAAAAGTGGGTTTTGAGGGTTCAAAACACATTTTTAACCCCTCAAAGTGTGTCATAGTAGAAAGTTGAGCGTGAAAGGTGTAATTTTGATTACTCATACCCCATACAACTTCTCTAAACAACACTTATTACAATTCAATTACAATTTTTATTGCAATTTTCGACTTGCGGGAAATCTAAAAAAATAAAAAATCACTACCTAGACCTAACCAAATTCCATGAATTTTTTTTTGTGATCTAGTATGGTAATATACATTGACTCTAGACACTAGGAGTCACCCAAGGCCTCACCATCAAGCCGTACTTCGGCTTTGGGGTAAAATTGAAGGAAAAAACTCAATTAATTATTAACTCCTAGTAGGGAGATGATAATTAACCAAGTAAAAAAAATCTCCCAGAGTAATACTCACTTGTTGACAAGGTTCCAGGCTACCTAGGCCTATTACAAACTCAATACTGACTCAAAACTCATCATTACTAGCATCACTTATTACAATTCCCCGTAGGGCGTGGAATCTGGGTACAAGAGAAAATGATAAGAAGTAGAAGTAGAGTTTAAAAACTCTGTTGAACTGTTGATATCTGATGGTACAAATGTCTTCTGGTTCATCTTTGGGCATGGAGTCTTCTCATTATCATCAGGTGCCACTCCAGTGGTCAACAGATGCCATTTTTTTTCTTCAATGGTTGACTCAATATATGTGTTTTGTCAATATTATACTTTTTTCTTTCAGTTGATCACTTTTTTTTTTCTTTATAACTCTCCAACTTTTTTTTCTTTATAAATAATATCAGTGAATATATATATATATATATATATATATTTTTTTTTAATTATATAATTAAACTCTTATTGTTTTATAATTATTATAACTTTAATGACCTTATGGGTCACAATTAAATGAAACGAAACCAAAGAGAAAACACAACAAAATAAGGTAAGGTCACGACTTATAATATGGAATTGTGCGTTGTTTTTTTGTGTGTGGATATACATAATTTTTTTTGATATAGACTTTTTTTTTAAATCCTTTTTTTTATACACTCTTTTTCCTTCCTTTATGGCCAAGGGCCTAATGGAGAAAATGGAGAAACTCCAAAAGCTAGTAGCGAAACACTTCAATGGCAACGATGTTAACGAATTGACGGTTAAGGACCCGGATCGGAGAGCGTGTCTTTGTGTAGTAGTGAGCGGCCAGAAGATCGAACTGCTCTAATACCAAATGAAGTGAACAAAGTTCGTACTTCTTGTTAAATACTCCAGAAGACTTGGAATATGAAAATATCCATTGAGGATACAAATATTATATATTAAAAGTATGAGGAATGAATGATTATGATTTGAATGTTACAAATGAGGCCCACTTATATAGCTAGATAGGTGCCTCTTCACAGAAGGTCATGTCCCATTTAGACATGCCTCTTCAACCTAATTACTAATTAACTAATCATTATTTATATTATTTTATTCATAACATCTTTGGACGTAACCCACCTTGAGGGTTTATCCAAGTGACTTGTACATATTGTTTGTAGATATCTTCACAAATGATTGTATTCATCTCTTGTTAGGTTTGTAAGAGGTGGTTAGGTGCACAAAAGGAGTATCTAAATTGAAGAAGTTGGTCCAATGTGATACTAACTGAAGTAAGGAGATTTGAGACTCCGATGTACTAGCATCGAGACTGAGCTGAAGGACTAGCTATTGCAATGGACTCTGATGAACGATAGGCCAAGTATGTATATATGTCATGCCCTTGCGCTGTATCAACAAAAATCCAAACACAATGTAGAAGTGAGATGAGACTGAACACTGCCTTAAGTCAGAAGGGGCGAATGCTAAATTGTGCGAAGATGATGGGCTGAGGAACTGTCTATTTGCATTGAATGAAGTGACTTAGGAGGATGGCTTGTACTCTCTTTACTAAGGACCACTTAGACTTTAATAAACTTGGTCCCCAAACCTTAGATCCATATAGAACCATGTCCATGAGCAACATCTTGGACTATGTGTCCTGAAAGCAATGCTGAAAACACTGTCTCTCTAGAACAGCTAAGGATCCATGGTCTATGTTGATTCAAGGTTGAAGTGCATGGCGCAAACTGAAGTGAGAATGTGTGAATAATATCCCTATATAAGTATATGTGGTGGTGATCTTGATCTCCTCAATTTGAAAAAGAAGTGATCAAAGAGATTGTTCTTTGGTGTGTTGAAGATTATGACCGTGGTTTTACCTATGTTGACTGTCAATTGGCGAAGATCACAGAAAAGTGAGCCTAAAAAAAATGTTCTATCAACATAAAATTTAAAAGAACCAATAGGATTCAAGATGATGATGTCAACCATAAGGGTAACTATTTTCGCAGGGAAAGGAAAAAAGAACTAGCTTTTTTAATTGTATTTTTGAACTTATCTCCTTATCAATTTACTCAAATTTTAAGTGTAGGCACTTTTTGGATGTGGAAGTAAATTCTGCATGGCACGTAGTGAGATAAATTGGAAATACATGAAAAAATGAACACATTTTTTTGATGTATTTTTAGTTTATCTCATTGTGGGTCTATCAAAAATATGCAGAGTGCATACTCTTTGGAGGTGAGTTCCTACAATTGAAATTTGGGTAAATATATAAGGAGATAAGTCGAAAACATAATAAAAAATATAGTTCTATCTTTCCAAAATTTCTTTCCCTTCGAAAATTCATAACTCTCATATTATTATTTTAACTATTACTTTATTATTTTCCTTATGAGGGCCATTTAAGACCTCAAATTTTCTCTAATGTATTGTTAGCATATGGTCACTGGTTACGAGAAGCTCTTTCATGCTTAAATACCAATCACCTAGATATTCCAAATTTGATTATTTTGATTGAATTTTGTAGTGCTTTCGATATTTTATCTCTTTGTCATTTTAGACCGCTTCATTTTCTGTATGGATTGGGACAAAAGTGGAAATGCCTGGAGCATCACTCACTAATCTACCATTCTTCACCCAAATATCTTGTTTCCCTTTTGACATATCAGTACATCGGTGTTTTTTTGTTTTCTCCATATTATTTTTTGCTTTAGAATTTCCTTAAAAATGTAATTTTTCATGAATTTAACGATAAGGTCTTGAACTCTCAAAATCATGCAAGTCTATACATTGTAGGGAATGAGGAAGAGAGCAGTTCTTGCTATTAACAGTTATATAATTTTGTCTCTTCGTATTATTGGATGAGTTTTATAGATAGACCAATAATCTCAACTTTAGAATTTGGAACTTTTCTTTTGTAGCTTCCAATGGAAAATAAAACATATGGGAAAGGATTATAGTCCACAAAATTAGATATGTTTCAAGGGAAAAGGACATCCTAATAGTAAATAGTAAAAGAAATATGCAGTGGATTTGGTATTTCTATTCTACTGGGTGAAACAGGTAGTTTACCTATCCATTATGTTTGCCATAATTTTTAGATTTTGTGCAATGCTGCTTATCACATGTTTTTGGTTATAGCCAGTGTTACCATTCTAATTTCTGACATCAATGTTTGGGTTTCATTGTAACAGGTGGACAAACTAGTATCAGGTAACTCCAAGTTCAGGCTTCTTAGATAGTTTTTAATATCAGGTCACTATCCATGTTGCTGCTGCTTCTCCATGTACATTTAATTTTTATCTAAATATAGCATTACATCATTGTTAATGCATGGCCATTACTCATTATTTATTTGTTTATTTTTTTCCATGAGAAATATCTTTATATTCCATATGAGGAATATACATGTTTTGGTCTAAGTCACCTGATACGGGGATACGGGGATACGGGGATTCGATGAATCGGAATCGAGTACGGTGACCCCCGGAACATGATACTTTTGGGATACGATACGTTATATATTATTTTATTAAAAATATATATATATTTTAATATATTAAAAATTAGATATTTTTTGCACAAATTCATACAAAATTCATTGATTCAAACATAGATACTCATGAGTCATACATGATCATTGATCATTGATACATTGATACACCATACTGATACATGATACAATTGTCAAATTTACTTAGAAAGACAAGATTGAAGATAGTAAGATACTGTGGTTTTCTCATTAAGTCATAAGAATCAAAATGTGTTACATAAGTACACTGCCAATGGCAAATAGAAATAGAAAATACAAATAAAGTACAGTCTACAAGACTACAAGCCTGAAGCCTCAATGAGTCAGAGACTTAGAGTCAATGAGTCATCAATCCTCATCATCATAATCAGCATCACTGTCCTCATCTCGATCATCATGCTCACCACTGCTCTCCTCTGGCTCTGATGCATCCTCCTCCTCTACCATCTCTGCATCTGTTGGTGTGGAGGATGACACCTCTACTCTATCATCAAATGTGACAGGCTCTAGCACTGGTGCAAAATATAGAGGGACACTGCACTTACCGGATGCTCGAATCTCTTCGAAAGAACTCCCTTTCTCCTTGCTCACACTTGCTCCTTGCTCACCCTAGCTCCTTCTCACTTCACAAAATGAAATGGGTGAGAAACAATGAAGAAAAACCACACTTTATAAAAGAAACAACGCTTCTTTTTGACCTGGCCGTATCCGATTCACCGGGTACGGCATATCCGTACAGGGATACGGTCGGGATACGCTGTACCCTGTACGGATACGTCGTACCCAGTGAATTGGGGGCAAATCGGGTATGAATTCGTATCCGATACAGGGATTCGGGATTCGGTGACCCTTTTTGACGAATCCGGTTACTTAGGTTTTGGTCCTCAAGGGTCTGCTCAGACTCAACAACAAGGCTTGAAGCCATTACAACAAAGCTTCATGTTACTTGCAGGAATCAATCCCGTGTGGAGAGGATAACAATCATTTCTCCCAAGCACTTGAGATAAACCCAATTAACAATTATCATTTCTATTTATAAATAATAAAGTGTACATGAACACCCCTTGAATTTTGTAAGGGTTTTCTTTGGGTGACTTCCTAGAGATTTTCAGGTTTTGTTAAAATAGTGTCAGATATTTATCTCACAATTTGCCCAAGGCTCAAATCAGTCTCAATATGAAAGAAGAAACAAATAGTTTTTATGTCATGCAGAGAAAATTTTGGGTCACAAAAAGGAGATAGACTTTGGACATCAAAGACATTCAGTTGACATAACGCAAATATTGCTACACAAAGAAGACACAAAAGACATTCAGGTTACATTAATGTCGACATTACCACATTAATTGCCTAATGTATGAAAATTATCTCAGGAAAATACATTTAAAGTTTGCCCCATCAATTTTCATGTAATCAGATCAGCGTCTGTGACAGTCATTTTTTTATGCTAGAAATTTTTGTACTATTAAAATCCTGAAAACTTGAATTGCATGTCTATTACTAAGGAATTGGTCTTCATCCTTTCTCAAATTCTGCTATACCGAGCTGATATAAACTACAAACAAAACATTTTCCTTCTGCAACACAAGATGGGCTTCTATTCGCCTTAACTATACTAAATGACCGAGGAAAATTCTAGTTACTAACTGCTTTGTCTCTAGAAAAACTGGAGGTAACAAACAGGACTAATGCCTGGTGACTTCAAGCCTTGCACAAACTGATAACCATTTTGAGAACTGGAACTACTCTGTTTTTTGGTGTTAGCATGCTTTTGGATGCCGCATTTTTCCCTCTTTTTAATTTCTGTCCTTGCCATGATTCCCAATATAAAACGTAACAGCCCCTATGCAGAATTTCAAAGCTAGAAGCTCTTATCTGCGAGTTCCTTCGAATCTCTGTTTTCTGCCTGAAGCTTTTCTACCCAAAGTACTAGACTCAGAGTTGAAAAACTTGGCAAGGCGGAAGAGCCAAGAGATTGACTTGGATTGGAAAAATTGGCATGTACAAAATATAAGTTCTACACATGTTTTGTCAAAAAAGTATAAACATCAGTGGATGTCCTAGATGCAACAATGTGAACTCTTTTCATCTATTTCACACAAGAAAATTGGCCAGCATGTGAAATTTTTAAAGCTGTTGCGGTTAACTGGTTATTATGCTCCTATCAATTGATTATTTGTCTTCTGCAAATTATATGCGGCAAATACTGAATAAAACATTACTGCAACTTAACGAAAATAAATAAACCATAGGAACTGAGAAATTACTGCGCACACACAAATAATGGACACGACAAGTTGACTCTGGAAAAATCCGGAAGGGAAAACAAGTGCTGTGGATGAGTATTTTTATTAGTTCTTCAGCAAAATCTGGGATAGAGAAATTACAACTGTTTGCCATAAATTAGCAAACTTTTGGAAAATTATTCCAGTCACTTTTGCAATTCGTTTTGGGTCCTTGAGACAGTAGACTATTTGGCCCCTCTAATCCAATTTGGCCTCCCTCTGGCTCACTCAACTGGTCACAGGTGTGGCCCTGGCACTCAACCCCTCTCTGGCAAACTCGCATTGATGGGAAAATAAATTCGACCTCCCTGAAACTTGACTCCAACTGGCAAACTCAGCCTTGTGCAAATCGATCACTCTGGTAATTTATCTCCTTGCTTTGACAACTCGGCCTCTTTGATGCAACTCGCACCTCTGGGAAACTCAACCTCTCTGCAGAAAAATTGTTTTCCAATAAACTTTGGAAATCACTGTGAATAATCTATCTGGCATTCCTGTCTCTAAACACTGCTGATCTCAATCCGTTGGTGCCCTCGTGCTATCACCGTGCCCTTGCTATCACTGCAAATCTATGTCTCAATCTCTCACTGATGTGTTCTTTAAGTGCCTCATCGATTTCTTTTTATAATTTCTCACTGAGCAATCAACGACCATGATGTAATCTCAATCGATGGCTAAGGTCATCTTGACTCCTAAAACCAGCGTTTCTAGAATCCACTAGAGAAAAATCATGTTAGAAATTGTAGCAAGAAAATGACTCAATTTTGACTTTTGCGTTAGTCAAATTGAGTAATTCGATTTTCCACATCAGCAGGATGACTTGGATTTCAGTTAGCTAGAGTGACATGGTCTTGTCTTCTAGTTAGAGAGTAAATTCGAGTTTGTAGGCTAGAAGTAGAGTTGTGAATGGAAGTTGTCTACCCAGCATACAGAATAGCCCAGACGGCAGCTTTTTGCTGGAATCTGGTAATTTTTTTTCAAAAAATCAGGTAGTTGGAGTGTTTGAATTGCATTTTTGATAGTGGAAATGGATTCAGCACTATCAAAAACCCTTAGGGCACCCAAAATACTGTAGTTTAACAACTATAAACAAGATTTTGATAAATCTTTGCCGGATTTTTTCAAAATCTTTGCCAGATTTTGGGCTATTCTGTTGCTTTTTTAGACTACGGCTTGTGAATGAGTTGATTGCTAAGATTTAGCAATCTAGTTGAGTTATGTTAGTTGAACTCAGTTAACTGAGCTCTAGTCATTAGTTGAGTCAGTTGAAGGTCATTTGAGTAGTTAAGATTGTTGTTAACTCAATGATCTCTCAGTTAACTAGTCAATTAGCTAAAAATAGACCCAGTCATGAATGGAATTCGAATTTCCTGGTTGAGTGGATGGAAAAGGCACATTTGTATTTATAATTGTATACTGTTGAGTGTACAGTGCTTTTGCACCGAGCAGGTGATCAATTCCTCAAGCTATTGTCCAAGGAAATAGGGAATTTCTCCTATTTTGTATGGCCTGATTCCTCCAAGATTGTGCAAGGAAATAGGGAATTTCTCCTATTTTGTATGGCCTGATTCCTCCAAGATTGTGCAAGGAAATAGGAGGTTGGTTGAGTCTTGAATTGGCTAAGTGTTGTCTAGAGCAGGTTAGGAAGTAGGAGAACATGATTGTAGTGCAGGGTGTGCTTCAAAGTTGAAGCAAGACATTGTAATTGTTTCTCTTTTCACCGGAATTAATGCAAAGTAGCGAAGGGGTTTTTCCCAATTGTGTTCCCTTGTAAAATCATCGTGTTCTTGTGGTTTTGATGGTTTCATGTCATTGCATGTGTTTATAAATTGTGATTTCCATTCCGTAGAATTGTAGAGAAGAATTTGTGTCTCTTGTTTTCAGTTTGAATTCTTGAGCAGTTGCAATTTCTATTAATTTCTGCATGGTATCAAAGACACAGAAGACTACATAGAAACCTTGTTCCAGATCTTCTCTTAGAGAAATTTCGAATAGCAGATTTGTGGTGCAGAAATTTCTCCAATGTAGGAGGGTAGTGCGAGTTGCCAGGAGGGAGCAGAGAGATTTTCCATAGGGAGATCGAGACTCAAAGGGAGTCTAGTTTCAAAGGGGGAGCAACCCTATGGAAGCCAATACTTCAAGATTTGGGGAGATCAGACTCTTTATTACAGTAGTTGCAAAAGCAGTGCGAAAGCAACAACAAAGTAGTAGCAGCAACAATATGAGTAGATAAGACTCAAGAGTTCACTTTGTATGTAGCTATACCTCTAGGAGTGAGGTGGGGCGATGTAGAGCCTTAGTCCCAGAGTTGCAAAGATTTGGGCAGGGTTCATAGGACTGCAACAACAGTTGCAGTATACTCTTCTCATGGATCAGTGTTAGTTGATGAAGCCACGCCTTGAGTGACAGTTGCAATCAAATGCTGAGGAGCATAGAGCAATATTGATAGCAGTGCAGGAGACACAGTGCAATTTTCCCAGTAAACAGTGCAGAGACTAGTAGCAGTCAGATGCTCATGAGACAGTCGCAGCTCAAAGACACAATTGATTTAGTATTTTGGATGCTTCTCAGTTGTAGTTGTTGCAGTAGCAACAACAACAATGAGAGGTAGTGCTACAATACATTCCATAGGAGCTGGATTGGGGTTGCGCAAAGCCCTTTTCTTGCTAAGAGGAAGCGTTAGAAATTGTAGCAAGAAAAAGGCCCAATTTTGACTTTTGCCTTAGTCAAATTGAGTAATTTGATTTTCCACAGCAATAGGATGACCTGGATTTCAGTTAGTTAGAGTGACATGGTCTTATCTCCTAGTTAGATGAGTAAATTCAAGTTTGTAGGCTAGAAGTAGAGTTGTGCATGAGTTGATTGCTAAGATTTAACAATCTAGTTGAGTTATTGTTTGTTGAACTCAGTTAATTGAGCTCTAGTCATTGGTTGAGTTAGTTGAAGGTCAGTTGAGTAGTTAAGACTGTTGTTGACTCGATGATCTCTGAGTTAACTAGTCAATGAGCGAAAAATAGACCAGTCATGCGTGGAATTCAAATTTCCTAGTTGAATGGATGGAAAAAGCACATCTATATTTGTAATTGTATACTGTTGAGTGTACAATGCTTTTGCACTGAGCAGGTGATCAATTCTTCAAGCTATTTCACAAGGAAATAGGGAATTTATCCTATTTTTTAGAGGTTAATTCCTCCAAGATTGCACAAGGAAATAGAAGGTTGGTTGTGGCTTGAAATGGCTAAGTGTTGGCTAGAGCAGGTTAGGAAGCAAGAGAACTAGATTGCAATGCAGGGTGTGCTTCAGAGTTGAATCAAGACATTGTAATTGTTTCTCTTTTCATCTGAATTAATGCAAAGCAATGAAAGAGTTTTCCCTAGTTGGGTTCCCTCGTAAAATCATTGTGTTCTTGTGGTTTTGATGGTTGCATGTGTTTCTAAATTTTGATTTCCATTCCGTAGAATTGTAGAGAAGAATTTGTCTCTTGTTTTCAGTTCGAATTCTTGAGCAATTGCAATTTCTATTAATTTTTACAAATCGATTTACCTCAATTAATCTCGATTAATTAAGCCATTTCCCAAAGTTAGACTTAGGAAAATTAATAAACTGGCTAATTAATTCTAATTAACACAATTTTCCTTAGAAACATTTTTTGGGTATTGGAGAAAATCAATCCACTGTTTTCTTTAGCCTCATAGGCACAATCTAAGACTAGAACACCTGTCCAAGCTACATAAACCAACACAACAGAGGCAAAAATGACTAAAATTGGGTAGGACGAGGGTTTTTAAATTTTTATAGGCCATGTCAAATGAGATTGACTTGGTCAACCAATTCATATTATCCTTGTAAATCAAACTTGTGTTGACTAACTCAAAATCGGTTAATGGAAGAGTTGGAAAGAATGATTTCCTTGTCCATTTGTTTCAAACTTGGATAATGGTGGGTTTTAGTCGTGATCCATTAACTTTGGTAATGCATTTGTTTACTAACACCTGTGGGTTTTGGTGTAATGGAAATCATGATTCCAATAGAGTAGTCTCTTGGTGCAACAAGAAACAGGAGGAAGTTGCATTGTGTTCTGCAAAGGCTGAGTATATGGCAACCAATATGGCTACATGCGAGGCGATCTGGCTTCGGAAGCTTCTTGTTGGGCTTTTTGATCGGGAGTTAGATCCGACTATCATTTACTGTGATAATCGGAGTTGCATCAAACTCTTTGAGAATCCAGTGTTTCATGACAAGTTGAAGCACATTGAGATCAAGAACCACTTCATCAGAGATTATGTGTAGAAAGGGACAATGAAGCTGCAGTACATTCCTACAAATGAGCAGTAGCAGACATCTTGACCAAGGCCTTGATGAAGGGAAAGTTTGTATTCTTTAGGGAGAACACCTTCCTCGCTAAGAGGGAGTGTTGATTTCTGTAGCTACAGAAGGTTTTCTAGCCTTGTGTCTTAACTAGAAGGATCTTATTTTTCCTCTTTAGGATGTTGAATGCAACATGGAAGGCATGCATGTGAGTTGCATGCGACATGCAAAGTGTGCAAGTTGATTGCATGCTAAATGCAGATGAGTTACATGTGCATATGAGTTACAATGCAAGCTAAATTTATGACTAGTACTTGAGTTAAAGTAAAGAAAGCTAATGATAGGAAAGCTAACTAAAGACAAGTAATTTTAGTTTACTTTATGAGTTAATTTTGGCCATCAGCTTAGAAAAGTTATAAATTGATCTTAGGGGTTGAGGCAAAGACACAATTGATGAGCACAAGTTGGAGATTCAGTGAGAACGAGTATTCGGGCAAAGAAAGCGAGTTGTGAGGTTGAGCTAGCTATAATGAGACCAAGAGAAAATTGATTAGCAAGGGGGCCGAGAGAGGGCCGAGTTTGCTTGAGCAACAGTTTGAGTTATGTAGAAATCAAGTGAGGTTGAGTTGCTTGAGCAGTAGGGCATGTTTTTCTCAAGGGCAGAGAGGTCGAGTTTTCTCTTGTATGTTGAAGCTAATCAGTTGAGCTGCATGTGTGGGCTATAGGAGGGACGAGTGAGGATTTTGAGATCGAAATTATTGTTGTGTCATTGCTGTAGCAAATTCACTCTTGGTCTAGCTATAGCTAGCTCGACCTCCCAACTCACTTGATTTTCCCAGATACTCGCTCTCATTGAATCTCGAACTCGTGCTCATCAATTGTGTCTTCACCTCAACCCTTAGACTCAATTTATAACTTTTCTAAGCTAAGATCGATGACCAAAATTAACTTGTCAAGTTAATTGTAGATAAATTACTTATTTAGTTAACTTTCTTCTCTTTAGCGTTCTTTACTTTAACTCAAGTACTTGTCATAAATTTAGCTTGCATGACATGCATATCTTATGCATGTCACATGTAATCATCTACATGCATGCTACTCTGCATCTAGAATGCAACACACTTGCACAATCTGCATGTTACATGCAATTGACATGCATGCCTTGCATGTTTCGTACAAGCTCCTAGAGGGGCAAAACAAGGTACTTCTAGTTATGATACAAGGCTAGAAGACCTTCTGTAGCTACAAAAATCAACGAATGTGGGTTGTGTTTTCTTTATGGCATGGTATGGACAAAAATAATCTACTTAGGCCTCATTTTCATATGATTTGCCTTTACATAACATTACATGTAGCATAACAGATGTAATAGTCACCCATAAATTTTGGTCCTTGTTACATAATGCACTAACTAGTTCAAAGATGTTGTGTTTAATGCACATGATGTTCTTCCATATTGTGGATACCTTTTCTATCCAAGAGTTTGGTGCTAACAACACTTTGAATTGATCACCTTTCATGTTACTTCATCCTTTTGGGTTTGGTGTTGGCTTGGAGAAGATCATGTAAACCAACTGAACTCATAAAAGATTGAAGAAGAATCTTCATTAATTAGCTTAATGAAATCAGGAATTAACTTTAACTAGAAAGGTTCAAAGAGTTCAAATGGATCCAAATATGTTTGAACAAAAACAATCAACCATTTTCGCAGTTTATTGGATATGTTATTCACATAAATCTCTATAAAGAAGTTCTAATCATCCAGCTGAAAATGTTATTCCTTTTCTTCCTTTTTTTGTTATATTAGCATAACATGATGACTTATTCTAGTTAGCACATGCGAACTTGTATTATAAATTTATCTCTATTTTTTACTTTAATATGGGTTGTAATATATCCTTATCTCTTTTATGTGACTTTGTCTAAATTGATCTCTTACCCTCTTTATTGTATTTTGTTGGAGAAGTGGTCAACTTTAATCACTCTCTCCACAATTTTGTACTCTACATATAGTGATACAAGTGGGTGTACAATTTTGCAATCTTCTCCTCATACTTGTGTACTTCCTTATTACTGAATTCCTGTGTGTGGGTATCATCGTGCATTGTTGGAATTAGGCTCATATTAATTGGTATCAAAACCTTTAGAATAGTGTTTCTGAAGAGGCATTGTTCCAGTTTGCTTTGGCATTTCCTTCCTACTTGAAATCTTTCTTCAAGATTTCTAGGCTGTGGGACTACGACAATAAGCTGAAATTTCTCCACTTGCGGGGAATAACGGGGTGGGAGCTCCTTAAATTTTGCATAGTGATAAACTCCAAATTTTCACTAGTTATGGTCCTTGATCTTTGAATTTCTTTACTTTTCCCCATAACCATATACTGCTATTCCAATTATAAAACCATAAATGTTCCAACATCTTCGACATTCCATGTCTCCCTGAATATCTAGTATTAGATTGTTTAAGGATTTCTAATGTCTAAAGTAGGGTCCTAGAGTACAATAAAATGGACAAATGTCTAGGAGATAGTGGGTTCAGTTGTAATGTCTCCAAGAGATTAATTACCTGAGAGATGAAATAGCCTATCGATCCTTGAAGGCTATAATCCTTGATAAAGGGGAAAACCCCAAAATACCCAATGTTTGAGTAGCGAAGGGCAAGTTTTGGGGTAGCTGGGGCAAAAAATACCAAAGTTGGGGTTTGGTGTGAACCTCACTCAGTTAATTAAGGAGGAAAATCCCATCAAGGATATCTATAAATACAAGAGGCTTAGATTCATTTGAGACATCATTGGATTGGATTATTTGTCTCTGTTTTCTTTGAACCCAAGGCTCTGAGGGTTTTAAAGCCCCATTTCTCCTTGGACTAGTTTCGGTGGAGGCGATCCCACCCTACCTACTCATCTTTCTTTTTATCTTTTCTATATTATTCTGGCACAGGTGATTGAAAATAATATTTAGTCTGAGGAGGATTGTAAAGTCAATCGAATCCTTTCTAAGGCAACATCCACCTGAAGCAAGATAACCAAATCTATTCCTGAGGTCATGCGAGTTTGGTTTGAGGACAAACAATAGTGAAGCACAGACCAAGACTGAGGTTGTACGAGTTTACTTTGTGGAAAATAGTGGTATTATTCTTAAGACAGACCGAAATATCTTGAGGCAAAGTGGAGGTCAATCAAGCATATTCCGAGGGTTCCTAAGACTTTATGGAGGGTTTCGTCAGGAATTGAAGTCTAGAATTTCTCAGTGTTATTGGTGGTAGTTTAGTGTGGTCTCTTTGGAGTAACTTCACACTTGTTCTAAATTCTTGTGGTTGATCAAAGGCGCTGTCTAGATTAATGTAAATTCGTCATGTGGTTTGAATTAAAATTGTCCAAGCACAATGAGGTACTTGCACAGTAATTAGTGGATGTTCTGAATGTAGAATTTGGCCAGAAGGAGAGAGAACCAAACCTTCAGTCTGTTTCACGAGTGCCTTTCCTATGGAACGATAACGTCCAGGGACATGCAAATCATGCAATGTAGATATAGTGTAGTTTCCCTAAAGTCAACGTCACATTATGAAGCAGTGGCTCAATAGAAGGGGAGCACTGACTTTGTTACAGTATGCGGATACACTGTGTGAAGTTTGAATAGACAACGTGGTTTACCCAACGAACCACACCTATAGTCAAAGACCAAATTCATATTACATGAGTAATGAGAGATCACTCGCAACAGTGGAAGGATGTGCGTAAACGAGTTCTGTGAGGCATAAATTGGGTATATGCGCAAGGCGTCCTGTGGCCACCAAGAATCTGCTTGCAGCTGGCTAAAGGACACTTCTACATCACCAGGTTTGGGTTTCGTGCAACACGAGTAATCGCTGTCTCCACAAACAAGTCTGAGAAATTGCTAATATTCTTCAGGTCTGCGAGTGTATTCAGAAAAATTCATGCTCCTATCTAGTAAGCTTTGAACAACACGGTAGATAGTCAATTATCATAGCACATTTATATTGGGTAGTCTAGTATGATCGAAGACTAGTTTATTAAATTGCTAAATTGGAAAATCAATGTTGTATTGGTGGATAATTGATTAGATACATTTACTGTGTGGGAAACCATCCCTCATTTGCTATAATTTTGTTGGAATATCAAAATTACTTGTTAGTTTCTGTAGCATTGGATGTGTTCTAGCCATAAAATTTGGTGGAGAGGCTAGAATACATGAGATATCCAAAACCCAAAAATCGTTTATGGAAATTCCACCTAGAGATGGCTTAATTAGCTTATTAGCCAAATTTTAAATATTTCCTAAGTCTAAACTTTTAGGGAATATGGTTAATTAATCAGAATTAATTAAGTCAAGTTGCAAATCATCTAGAAACTCACACGGATCGACTCCAAGATGATCCTAGCCATTGATTAAGTTGTAATCCTGGCCGTTGGTGCTCTAACAATGGATTATAAGAGGAAGTTGATGGGCACTTGAAGAAGATACACCGGAACACCAACAATTTGATTTCCTTGGCAAATTGATTTCCAGAGTAGAAGCAATCCAGCTACCAGAGAGCCAGAGATCGAAGCAGTGAGTGAGGGGCAGTGACAGTGAGTCCAAAGGAGATTTTCTAGATCCAGGGAGTCATCTATAGGAGGGCCGAATTTCATCAGTGAAGTCGTGCAGAAGCTTCTGAGGCAGAGTTCGATTTGGCCAGACAGAGGGTCGACTTAGTTGTTGGAGGCTGGGAAGATTTTCGGAAGGGGCCAACGAGTCATTCTCAGAGGCTGGATTGGGCAGACGGCTTGATCAATAGTAGATCAAGGCATAGCGTACCAATGGCTGTGCAGGCTTGATGCAGGGATTTCATGGAGCCCATTCAAAGCCAGTTTTGGAGCTGGATCAGTGCCGGGTCAGACACAATTTGTCTCACTAATTTTTGTGGCCAATTTCTCCTGTAGTGGATTGCCAGTTTGTGCATCCAGATTGTACTCATTTTCACTGCAACATAATAATAAAAACCCTCACTTCTACACCGGTTTTTCCCAAGTTGGGGTTTTTATAGGGACAATTGACCAAAAATAACGGTGTCATTTTTATCTGTGTGTGCTAGTATTTTCTCATTTTCCAGCGCTATTATTTCCGCAGTTTTCTTTGTGAAGGTTGTAGTGTGATTTATTCAGTATTTGCCGTAGCAAGTAAATTGTAAATTTAATTAACAATTAGGAGAATAATTTCCAGTTGCTTAAATAGGATTTCAGTTTTATGAAATTTTCACATTACTGTTGGGAAATTTTTTATACTATTCCATTACACGTACTGTTATATGAAGTTGTGTATATGCACTGCTGTTGAACGATCATATTGCTGTGAAGATCTTTTATATCCATGCATGCATATTGTTGATTAATAAACGAGTGTGCACTGCTGTGTTATTAGAAGTCCTAGCTATCATAGAAACCATAAGGGCTAAAAATTACCATAGCCCTTTGCATCAGAAGTCTTATTGTTCCTATTCTCTACGTCAAAGGAAAGGATGATGAAGTGGTGATTCTGGTGATATTTATAGATGACACCATCATTATAGTGGGTGAGGTTGAAGTGATTCCAAACTTAAATCTGAATTGTGTTCCTTTTCTGACATGACTGACTTCAAACTTCTACATTATTGTTTAGGTGTAGAATTTGGCAGACTAATGAATGCATTTTTGCTTGACAAACTAAGTATGCAAAAGGTCTACAATACAAAGAGAGTGGTAGATTGCAACATTTCATCTAAAGCTATGGAGATTGTGTTGAAAACTTAAAACTTCCAGCCATAACTGTCTCAAAATTAACAAATGATTTGGGCATGAAGTTTTCCACAGTTAGTCATAACTGTAGTAATTTTTTTCTTATTTGAGCCATATTGAGGTTTAGAAACTGCCCTATGTTTTGAGTGGACTCTGCACCCATCATTGGGGGATCCAATTGAATCTTCTTGGGATAGAAAAGAGTGAGGCGTTGAACTAAATAAATAGGTTATGAATGACTTGGTCATTAAAAAAAATCATAAAATGTTACTATCAAAGGGTCTTAGTCAATATTATTAATAGTAAAAGGTAATGGTTGAAATAATAGGAATAAAATATTAAAAATAAAGAAAATGGATATTATTAAGAAGGGGGGTTGTTGCTACTTAGATTCTCACCTAAAGGGAAAAGTTGTAACCCTAGCGGGAGAGCCAAGGTGCGACTATCATGCAAGCCAATCCCTATCACCTCAGTGGCCTTTCCTTTTCCTTTAAGGCAAAGGAAAGGGTTTCCTGACCAAAGAAGGGTTTTCCCAGGGGTCAAACTAAGCTATGTTGGACTAAGGCAATTTGATAACTAATCTCAAGATGAAGGGAAAGCTTATGTAAAGTGAACAGTGTATGAAATTACCAATAAGAACAAGCTCAAAATATATAAGTTAGACCAACCAGCGCTTATTCAATTTATGATTGGAAATGAAAAAGTTAAACTTGCTGTAAGAGTTTAGTTGTACATAAAATCATATCATTGTGACATGCATCAAATGGCAAAGTAGCTCACAAGTTCTGCTTGCAATAGACAAGAAGATCACTCATTCATCACTGCCTGAGAGAGCATAAATGTTATCATTAAATGCCAAGTATCAAAAGCTGACAATGGATAAATGAAGAACACCTAGTACCTCTGTTTATATTACAAACACATAGAGTGCACTTCCAGCATCAGCTTTATATATCGGTATATTGAGAGCAGCGATTTATGATTCCTCAATGAGGGAAATATTTATATCATTCCAGTCTGTCATATAAATTTCTGACGTAACTGAAAATGGGTCATATAATCTTTAACTTCAACCAAGTGTTATTGTTGCTCATGAGACAATGAACAGAGATCACTTATTGTAACATTTTAATAACGAGGGTGGATATTTCAAATGGTATCACAACTCTTTTATCAGACTTAAATGCTGCTCCCAACTATGATAACTTTCTTTTTGTAATGAGAAGATTTGCCAACAGCGAGAATATTTGAGATTACGTGTGTTTAGACTCTAGAGCATGTTATGACCAGCGATTTCAATATATGCGATCGCAGAGTGTTACTACTGTTGTAAACAGGAAAAACATGTCACCCATCAAAAATCCCTTTGTGCTGTATGAAGTTATGCATTCAAATTATTATACTCATCCATGTAACCTTCAATAAAAGCAGTACGCTTGCAAACATTTGAGGCACATTTATCACCATGCTAGAGCATAAATATCCAGATCGATGCAATTTGTGAAAGCAAATTTATTCAACTATTATTAAAGTGTAAATGCAGCGGAGAGTATGCTTTCAAACGGTGTTAAAAAACATATCAATCAAGCCACATTAATGTGAAATTTCCATGTTTGCAGTGACTGGGTATTATTCTCTTAAACTTATGCAGTTTATTTGTCTTTTGTAAATTAATATTACGGCAAATAACAAACAATCCACTACTGCAATCTTCACAAATAAAAATGCTGTGGAAAATAAAATACTGGAATTGAGAAAATATGCACATACACAATAAAATTGACACTTATTTTTGGACAACTGTCTTTGGAGAAACCCCAAAAATCCAATGCAGCAGATGAGAGTTTTATTATTATCTTCAATAAATAGAGAATTACAACTGCTTTCCTTTCTAGCAAAGCTCCGACAATTTTATCCCATTGGAAAATATATGGAAAAACCCTTTTCCATCCAGCAAATCGATTTGGCCTCCTCTTGGCCACTCACACCTCCCTCTAGCTACTTACACAACTGCCTGAAATGTGCACTTCTGGCTAAAGATAATTCGTACAGCCTTTAGGACACTTCCCTTGTCAAATTTGGGCAACTAGGTCCAAACTCCATGTTGCATTGCTCATATGACGATGATGATATTTTTGTTGGATTCTTCTTTTGGAGAGGTGCAATATTGATCTAAAAACTTATATTTTGATTTTATTTTCCACACATGTGCAATTTGTCAAGGTTGGATTGAATTGTATTGTAGGCTCACAAGCCCAACAGATGTGTCACACACTCTCATTGATAGATATAAATTGGAGAGACTTGATGCTCATTTGCTCATCATCTTATCACACACATTCCTCATGATATGATTGGTTCGTATAGCCTAGAAGAGGCTTCTCTCTCCCATGTGTGAATCTAGATGCCGGAAATATGGATGATGCCGGAAATCTGGATGCTGGAAATGGATGTTAAAAATCTGGATGTTGGAAATCTGGATGCCAGAAATCTGGATGATGACGGAAATGGATGCCGGAAATCTGGATGCCGGAAATCCTTTTGTTGACTTGTGTTGACTGTTTCAGGCGCTGTCTCATGAGGTGCGTGTGACACTGAAGGAAGGCTGATCTTGTATGTGTTTGACTTAACCTCCGGGAGGTTGGAAGAGTTGGTTTGACTCAGCAAAAGTATTTGCTGGCTAGGGCATCCTGTTGACTACTGTAACAAACATTTATCTCTATCTTTGCTGGACAAGAAGAATTGTAAATTCTAATTTATTATATTGGCTTGTCTTCTGTCGATCTATTATTATGTTCTATCAACATTTACTTTCAATGATTATGTGATTTCTAATATGAATTGGGCCTATAAGAAAGATTTAAGTAAATTGCTTTAAGCATAGAACATACCATGGTTATCTAAATTAACATGGCATTAGAGCTAAAGGTGAATACAAAGCCCAAGTTAGTGTGAAAAAAAATCACTGAAGAAGTTGTCCTATCAAGGACCAATGGCCTCCACATACAAGGGTTTCAAGAGTGATGATAAGTTGACTGATAAGTCTGATTATCATGCCTGGAAGATGTCTTTGGATTTGGTATTGGAAGGTCAAGAAGTCATGGACTATGTGCAGAGAAGATAAATGAGCCTCCATCAAATGCACCAACTGCCACAAAGTCGAAGTATAGAAAAGGGGAAGTCAAGGCAAAGATGATCATCAGGGATTCTATTCATAAGCACTTGGTTGCTTATATCTTTGAGCTGGGTACATCTAAGGAGATGTACGATAAGTTGGTTAGCATGTTCAGGGCTAGCAATGTTAATCAAGTTCTTTTCTTCAAGAACAAGTTGAAGGATATCAAGAAGGGCAAAGAAGAATCCATTCAATCCTATTTTATGAGGCTCAGAAAAATCATGAATGATCTCTTAGCTATTGGAAAAGAAGTAGCTGATCGAGAGCTCGTTCTCATTGCTCTTGGAGGACTCCCCCGTGATTGGTATGTATTCAATACTACTATTCTTAATAATAATGTGATTCCTGATTTTGATGAATTATTGATGAGATGCACTCAAAAGGAGACAAGAATATGGAGAGAGACCATCCCTCAAATGGGAATGGAGGTGACCCTACTGCCTTTACTGCTCATGCAATGAAGAGGAAGGCTCCCTCTGATCGAAGTAGAAATGGTCAACCTTTCAAGAGGTCAAGGAATTCCAGGTATGATGAATCCAATGTTGTTGATAATAAGAAAATGAATATATTCTTATATATGCCCTCTCTGTTGCATGTGACACAACTCTTCAAAATGAGCTATGGCACCGAAGGTTTGCACACCTTCATTACAAAGCCCTTCCCGAAGCAAGGAAGGTGGTGACAGGGATGCCTGAGTTCAAAGATGATCATGAAGGTGTTTGTCAGGGTTGTGCCGCAGGAAAGCATACAAGGGGACCATTCCCCTCAAGTGTCATGAAGACATCTGATATTTTGCAATAGGTTGATCAAGATAGGCCTCTCATTCTGGTTCTCTATGTGGACACCTCTTCCTGACATTTGCTGACCATCTTATTCATCAATGTAAGAGGGATCTAGCTTCTGAGTTTGAGTTGAAGGACCTAGGACTGATGCACTATTTCCTAGGCTTGGAGGTCTGGCAAAAGCTAGGAGAGATTTTCCTTTCTCAAGGAAAATATGTTGTGAAGCTGCTGGAGAGATTTGGGATGGTGGACTGTAAGTCTGTGTCGACATCGATGGAACTCAACTTTAAGAAGTTGTGTGGAAGTGCTATGGGCCTGAGCTGGGAAATCCCACAGAGTACCGACAACTCGTAGGGGCCTTGATGTTCTTAGTGAACTCATGTCCAGACGTATGTTTTGCAGTGAACACTTTGAGTCAACATATGGTTGCGCCTCGTCACATTCACTGGATTGGTGCCAAGAATCTATTGAGATATCTTCGGGGCACAATCAACCATGGGCTGAGATACACTGCCTGGAGTATGAGGCTCCTTGGATGTACTGATGTCGATTGGGCAGGCAGTGTGGTGGATTGTAAGAGCATCTGGATGTTGTTTCACCTTGGGTTTTGCTTCGATCTCTTGGATGAGCAGGAAGTAGAAATCGGTTGCTTTGAGCACCGCTGAGGCTGAATACATTGCAGCCAGTATGGCCTGCTGCGAAGCTGTTTGGTTGAGAAAGTTCTTCAGTGAGCTATTTGGGCATGTGCTAGATACCACCGTTATCCTTTGTGATAACCAGAGCGGGATTAGTCTTTACGAGAATTCCGTGTTCCACGACCGATCCAACCATATTGATATTAGGTACCACTTTGTCTGGGACATGGTACAACAAGGTGCTGTAAGGCTCGTTCACATTGGGACTGATGAGTAGGTCACAGATATTCTCACGAAGCCCCTGGGGAAGGTCAAATTCTTAGCCTTCCGTGAGAAGCTTGGAATCGTGGATAGACCCTATTGTGAGGGTCCCGCTTGAGTTGGACTATGAGCTCTAGGAGCTCCAAGGGGCTTGGTGATAGCTTCTTCGAGCTACAAGAAACCATAGGGCTAGGTTCGCCGAACCTTATTGGTGTGCTACTTCCCCACCGTTATGATATTGAGCTGGTTCACCCTCTCTTTGATTTATGCCCCACATGCATCCTACCCTAGGAGTTTTGGACTCATGGGAAGTACCTCTCATTTGGCCAATGAGGTGGGAAATGTGGATAGAGACCAATAGCATGACTGATGGACACATCGGGGATTGCTCTCCATGTCTAGGATGGGATGTGTCCAACCACTTGATATAGGATCAAGTTTGGATGGCGTTCTTACCTCTAAACTGACTTCGGGTCAGTATGTGACTCTCTTGAGTCCCATTGAGGTTTTAACCTCAAAGCTGACTTCAGGTCAGTGGAGTGTGTTGTCTTTGTGTCTCACTCTTGTTGTGCGAAGAAGAGCCAGCAAAGCATGTTACAATAGGATGACACGGGAGTGCAGGATGATATATGATAGTACACTATGGTACTGTATGACAGGATGGCACAAGTGGACAAATGGATTTCTCTCTAGTTGAGAGGGAGTGTTAATTTTGGGCAACTAGGTCCAAACTCCATGTTGCATTGCACATATGATGATGATGATATTTTTGTTGAATTCCTCTTTCAGAGAGGTGCAAGATTGATCTAAAGATAATCTTGTTTGGATGAACAAAACTTATATTTTAATTTTATTTTCCACACATGTGCAATTTGTCAAGGTCGGCCTAAATTGTAATGTAGGCTCACAAGCCCAACATATGTGTCACACACTCTAATTGATGGATATAAATTAGAGAGACTGGATGCTCATTTGCTCATCGTCTCATCACACACATTCCTCATAATCTGATTGGTTTGTACAGCCTAGAAGAGGCTTCTCTCTCTCCCACGTGTGAATCTGGATGCCGGAAATATGGATGATGCCATAAACGGAAGCCGAAAATCTGGATGCTGGAAATATGGATGATGCCATAAACGGATGTCGAAAATTTGGATGCCGGAAATCCTTTTGTTGACTTGTGTTGACTGTTTTGGGAGCTCTCTCATGAGGTGTGTGACACTGAAGGAAGGGTGATCTTGTATGTGTTTGATTGAACCTCCGGGAGGTTGGAAGAGCTGGTTTGGGGCATCTTGTTGACTCTTGTAACAAACATTTCTCTCTATCTTTGCTGGACAAGAAGAATTATAAATTCTAATTTATTATATTGGCTTGTCTTTTTTGTCAATCTATTATTATGTTCTATCAACATTTACTTTCAATGATCATGTGATTGCTAATCTGAATTGGGCCTATAAGAAATATTGAACTAAACTGCTTTAAGCATAGATCATACCATGGTTATCTAAATTTAACATCCATGCAAGTCGTCTCGCCTCCCTCTGTCTCCTGGAGCAATTCGCTCTTCCTTCCGATACCTGCTCCAGCAACTGGAAACGATATGTTGCTTCTGCAACTAGTATTGGGAACTGGATACTCACACTTGTTGAATACGACCTCCTTGCTGGAAAACTTAGCCTCCTAACCTGACTTTGGGAAACTAGAAACCTCCTAAGAATTTCTCTTGAAATTCTCACTACTGAAACCCCGCTACTGGCTCACTCCCTAGCTTCAGTTATGCCCTTGTTGAATATTGCAATTGGGTAAGTCGAATTGCTTGACTCACTTGATGTCTTCTCCAAACTCTTCAACCTGCTCTTATAATTTTTAGTTAGAGTCTCAACAAGGACGATCACATCTCAACCGATGGCTAAGATCATCTTGACTCCATCAATTAAATTTTCTGCAAATCTCTAGAACAAAGGTGAACTTCCTCAATTAATTCTCTTTAGTTAGACTTAGGAAATATTTAATTATTTGCTAATTAATTTAGTTAAGGTGTCTCCAAGTCTTTTCTTACTAAACCTTTTTTGGGTTTTGGACTTCATAGGAACTAGAACACTTGTCTGCTGCTACCATAAAGTTATAAACTAACACTGCATCTTAGCGAGGAAGGTGTTCTCCACTATACCCATCTGCTCCTTGAAGTAGACAAACTTTTCCCTCCCCAAGGCCTTCGTGAGTATATCAACCACTTGTTGGTTTGTGGGAACATGTTGTAGCCAAACTGATCCATGCTGCACACAACCTCTGATTCATTAGCAATAACTGAAACATCTTGTTCACCACTACGCTACTCTGATCTCACACTGCTGATGCCCATGCGCTACTGCTTCTGCATTGCCTTTGCACTGCTGCTATCACTACAAGTGTGTGTCGATCTCTCAGAACGTGAAGTTTTTAACTTCCATAGGGCATCTCCCTCTGAAACTAGACTCACTTTGAGTCTCGTTCTCCCACTAAAAATAACCGGGAAATCTTTCTAGTTATAATTGGGCCTTGCTCTTTGCAACTGGCCAATTCACATTGCCTACCGTGTCATTTCACCTATCTCTACAACTGTCTCTCGACTATCTAACTACGCCTTGCACACACTACAACTGGCACTGCGACTGTCTTTCAAGTATCTCACTGTGCTTTGCTGACCTTTCGATCCTCCTACTACACAACTACTTTGGGCTTTCATAGCAATGGGATTGATCCAACTGAGAAACACAACAACTGGATTTGATCTACTAATATAACCCTCCTTGTTGCTCCTCCCTCAAATTCCGCCCAAAACTTGCATATTGGAGTGTCATTCTCCTCCTCTTCCTGAGGATAATGCTGCAAACAAGGTGAATTCTTCCTCCAATCTGGTGGACAAATCATTAATCTTTGAAGAAGCTGCTGTTTGCTTCCCCTTCTTTCCTTCTTCCTCTTCAGACATTGGTTGACATAGTGACCCAACTAACCACATCCTAAGCACTTGAACTTTGACATGCCTTTCTTCTTTTCTCCTTTAGGTGGGCCTGGAGCCTTTCTTTTGCTTTGTTGTAGCTCTATCTTTCAACAAACCTGCAAACATATTCTAGTATAGCCCTTGAATAGTAACTAAACCATCACTTAGAAAAAGATAGCTTCACAATAGCTCTTCAAGCAAGTTTTATTATGGATTTCCACAAAAGGTCCCCTCCTTATATAGATAGAGAGGCTCCTCAATACATGGTGTAATACAATATGCTTTAGCTCAAACTGTGGGCAAAAGCAAGTTGCCCAAGGCAAAATAGTAAAATAATACATCATGTGGGCACAAATGATCGTCATCAATGTTAGTTTCTGTAGCATCGGATGTGTTCTAGCCATGAAATTTGGTGGAGAGGCTAGAACACATGAGATCCCCAAAACTCAAAAAAACTGTTTCTGGAAATTCCATCTAGAGATGACTTAATTAGATTATCAACCAATTTTTAATATTTCCTTAGTCTTAACTTAGGGAATATGGTTAATTAATCAGAATTAATTAAGTTCGAATCATCTAGAAACTCACATGGATTGACTCCTAGATGATCCTAGCCACTGATTAAGTTTTAATCTTGGCCATTGGTGTTCCAACAATGGATTATAAGAGGAATTCGATGGGCACTTGGAGAAGATACACCAGAGACACTTGAGCAATAGTTCCTTGTCTAGACGGAGCTAGTAGCAAGAGTTCAAGCCAAAGATGGATGCAGTATCAATGTGTTGAATTTCCACAATCTTGGGTCTAGGATAGAATCTTAAAATCTCTGACGCTACCAAACCAAGAATCTCAACAAAAGCTACTTTGCACAACGAAATATAAAATAATAGTAAATCACATATGCAAAAGTCTAGACAAATTTTACAAAAATATTGTACAATAATGTACAACCTAATCTTCGTTATAACAAACCAACTAAATAATACAATAGTCTTAGGGCTCCCTTACATGGGATACAATATACAATGACAATCTTGTTGTAGTCTCTATCTCGTATCTCGTCCTGCTGGTCCTTCACTCCCGTTCTGCTCTCTAGTGCCCCTTAGTCCATCAAGATACAACACATAGAGTCTCCAGGAGGGATGACACCTATCACTGCTGCATGTCGCTTCTGCTACAATGAACACGGGCTAATCTAATATACTTTTCTAGGTTGGCCAACACCTAAGCTCCAATTTGCCAATCTAGTAGCCTTTTTTGTCCGTTAAAGAGCTACACATTAGGCTCTAATCTTCACTCAACCTTTAGTTGTCAATGTCATTTTATGATTTCTTATCAAGGGCTACTTTGGGTAGCCAACACGCTGCCCTCCACCTGTCCAATGGCACCCAACACTTCACTACAAGATCTGCTCCTAGTTGAGGTCTCCAACTGCCCAAGTCAACCTCAACACATGGCACTCAAAGACTGCAATAAATTCTTTCCCTACATGGACACCATCCCTTGCTTCAAATCAACAACCAACCATCCATACATACCTTAGTTTGCTAATCTATTCACTATTGCATGTTTTGCTCCTGGTTAGGGCTAATAACCCATTGCTACAATCCTCTACTCACCCTTCAGAAGCACTCCAGCAACTGCGGCTTGCCTCCAATCTGCTCCTGTGGTCAAGCGTTGTGTTCTAGGGAGAGGTTAGTCCTTGATTGAGCCTTCCAACCCTCTCCAGATGTTACTGCTCTCCTCCATACTGTTGTTTAGGCTTGCAACATCCTACAACAACCCTAAACAATCCTCACAACACTCCAAAGAGACCATACTACCTCACCGTAGTAAACAGAGCCCTCTTCAACCAATCCGCACTAAAAAACAAGCCTAAACTCCTCTCTGCAATGTGGCTCCTTCCCTGCAAAAAACTCTGACTTGTACGAAGCCAAAGACACTTCAAAAATCATAAAAATGTCCCGCGCTGTCCTTCTATTATATCTGTGGCTGCCTTATAGAAGTATGGAGGTTATTTTATGCACTTGGATGGATGTGAAGTGACCTCCAACGTCACTCATATATATAAAATTCTATGTGGTGTTAAAACACAACTCGTGGCACTTTAATTTGTCAAGCCAACCTTCATTTGATACCACATTAACCCACAATTTCATTCAAAAATTCATATCTTAAGTTCTACAGCTTCAATTTGAGTGATTTTCGAAGCATTGGATTCTCCACACCATCTTCTATCACCACAAATTTTCTCATGGTTTTGGCCCAACTCTTTTGGGTACAAAATCCCAACCTTGGGTTCCAAGCCCACAAATGACTTTTGTGGCGCTTCACCCTCCAAACCCTGAACCTAGGCCTTGGAGTACCTTTCAAGCTACTCAAAAATCAACATAGTGAGGGGCAGGGACAGTGATTCCGAGGGAGATTTCCAGATTCATAGAGGCAATAGCAGGAGGTCGAGTTATTCGCAGTGAAGATAGCTTGAGTGTGGGCAATGCAAGTGTAGGCAAAAGCCCGAGTACGAGTAGCGCAAGTGCAGGCAGAAGCCCAAGTATGAGTAGCACGAGCGCAAGCAAAAGCCCAAGTACGGGCAGCTGCGTGAGTACGGAAAAAGCGTGAGCACAAAGAATAGCGCGAGTTCAGGCAACGCGAGTTGTCGAGTTTGCTTGTGGAGGAAGGGAAATTCCCTTTTTAGGCCAGATTTTCTTGCTGTGGATTTCTAGTTTCAGGCATCCATATTGTACTCAAAATTTCACTGTGTACAATTCTGAGTACAATTTGGATTATTTCTAGAACTGCTGCACCGATTTTCCCAAGTTAGTTTTTTCTGGGGACTTTTGTCCAAAAATGACAGTGTCATTTTTATGTGTGTGCTAGATTTTTTTCAGATTCCAATGCTATTTTTCTTCTACAGTTTTATTTGTGAAGTTTGTAGTAGTGAATTATTCGTTGTTTATATGGGTGAACAAACTGTTGATTAATTTATAGTTAGAAGAATAATTTCCAGTTGCTGCAATAGGATTTCAGTTTTGAAAATTTCAAATGGTATCAAAGCATAAGTGATCAGTCGGGAAGCTCAGAAGCGGAAGAGAGAATTTCATTGCTCAGGGGGAGCAACAAGTCGAAATTCTTAGAGGCAACACAGTTACGTGACAGGCAGGTCGAATTACTAAGGCAAAAATTCGTTTTTTTAGTTACAGGGTTGTAGAAAAGACGAGTTGCCTAGGTTAGTGATTCCAGCAGTCAGAGGGAGCAACTGCAACTCAGATTTTCGTTGAGAAAATTCCTTGGTTGGACACAGAGTGTTTTGCAGCAGCAGAACCAGTGTCAGGTCAAAGAGAAAAGCACACTCAATAGAGGGAAACTCTCTCAGGGAACTTCACGTCTCAGAAGTTCAATTTTTCTGGGCAGATTGGCAGTAGTAGCTAGCAGATCCACACATTCCAGAAGGGAATGCGAGTAACAACCAAGCAGAAGGTGATTTTTCTAGTTTTAGAGATGGCCACTGCTGGGCTTAAAGATCAGGATGGGTTGGATGGATCTTCCAACTATGTCATCTGGAAGGCTAGGATGTACTTCCTTCTAGATGAATATGGCCTGAAAGCCTACATAGATAATGTGGTGGCAGTTCCCTAGGATGCGGATCAATAGAAAGAATACATGAATGAGATGGCAAAGGCAAAGCAGTTGATCCTGGATGGAGTCCGGGACCATATAGTCTCACATATAGCAACCAAAGGAACGACCAAAGAGATGTGGGATGCTCTCTCCATGCTATATTAGGGCACTTCCGCGTAGCGGAAGATGTTCTTGGAAGAAAAGCTGAGATGCATCAGAATGCAGAAGGGGGAAGGCATAGATCCCTACCTCATCAGGATTCAGGAGGTCTGAGACCAACTTGCAGCGATTGAGGCAACGCTTCAACCTTCAGAGCTAGTACGATTGGCACTAAACAATGTCTTAGAGGATTGGTAGGTTTTCGTCCAAAGCATATTGGGCAGAGACAAGCTACCGGAATGGAACAGGGTGTGGTTGGACTTGCAACAGGTGTTGAGACGAGCTCTGCTAAAGAGCTCCATCAATGGCAACAACAGTAGCAGTGGATCGAAGGTGGTGAAGGAGGAGGAGAATGTGGCCCTCGCATCAAAGGGTTCCAGTCAAGGGCAGGGGGAGTAGAGAAAGAAGGAGGAGGACCTATCTAAGGTCAATTGCTTCAGACGTGGTGAGCCCGGTCACTACGGAGTGTTAGTTTCTGTAGCATCGGATGTGTTCTAGCCACGAAATTTTGTGGAGAGGCTAGAATACATGAGATCTCCAAAAGTCAGAAACTGTTTCTGGAAATTCCACCTAGAGATGGCTTAATTAGATTATCAACCAGTTTTTAAATATTTCCGAAGTATAATCTTAGGGAATATGGTTAATTAATCAGAATTAATTAAGTCAAGGTGTGAATCATCTAGAAACTCACACGGATCGACTCCAAGATGATCCTAGCCATTGATTAAGTTTTAATCTTGGCCGTTGGTACTCCAATAGTGGATTATAAGAGGAAGTCGATGGACACTTCGAGAAGATATACCAAAGACACTTGAGCAACAGTTCCTTATGCAGATCGAGCTAGCATTAAGACTTTGAGCCAAAGAGGGACGTAGTGTCAGTGAGGGGTGGGGACAATGATCTGGAGGAAGATTTCAAGATCTAGAGAGGCAACAACAAGAGGCCTAGTTATTCCCAGTGCAGACAGCTCGAGAGCAGGCAAAAGCTCGAGTACGGGCAAAAGCGTGAGTACAGGCAATCACACGAGTTGCCGGGGTTGTTTGTGGAGCAAGGGAAGTTCCCTTAGATAATTTCAGCCATATTTTCTTGCTGTGGATTGCCAGTTTCAGACACCCAGATTGTACTCGGAATTTCACTGCTTCTGAAAAATAAAAACCTTTAGCTGTTGCACCGGTTTTCCCAAGATGGGGTTTTCAGGGGGCTTTTGTCCAATAATAACGGTGTCATATTTTTATGTGTGCTAGATTTTCTCATATTCCAAAGCTATTTTTATTCCGCAGTTTTATTTGTGAAGTTTGCAGTAGTGAATTATTCATTGTTTGAATGGGCGAACAAACTATTAATTAATTTACAGTTAGAGGAATAATTTCTAGTTGCTGCAATAGGATTTCAGTTTTGAAATTTTCACACTCAACCTCCAACACATGAGTGCCCCATCGAAAAATGGTCCAAGAGGTAACCAACTCTCACATGTGTGTTAGTTTTTGGGGTGGCAACAAATAGGTGTTCTAGTCAAGGAACACGAGACCTCCAAAACCTAGAAAATGTTTCGTGATAAAAGACTTGGAGACACTCCAATTAAATTAATTAAAATAATTAAAATATTTCCTAACTAGGAAAAGTGGTTAATTAAAGTGAATGATTGGGGAAGGTAAATTTTGCTTTAGAGACTTCTATTGATGAAGTCAAGAAGATATTAGACATCGGTTGAGATGTCATCATGGGCAGACAACTCGAGTGCAAGCAGAAGCCTGGGTATGGGCAGTTGCGCGAGTACAGGCACCCGCGCGATTACGGGAAAAAGCATGAGTATAGGTAACCGCGCGAGTGCAAGTAACACGACTTGTCGAGGTTGCTTGTGGAGGAAGGGTAGTTCCCTTAGATAATTTTGGTCATAGTTTCTTGCTATGGATTGTCGGTTTCAGGCTTCCAGATTGTACTCTGAATTCCACTGCTAGATAATAATAAAAACCTTCAACTGTTGCATCGATTTTCCCAACTTGGGTTTTTTTGAGGACTTTTTTCCAATAATAACGATGTCATATTTTTATGTGTGTGCTAGATTTTTTCAGATTCCAACGCTATTTTTCTTCCGCAATTTTATTTGTGAAGTTTGCAGTTGTGAATTATTCGTTGTTTGAATGGGCGAAGAAACTATTGATTAATTTATAGTTAGAAGAATAATTTCCAGTTGTTGCAATAGGATTTTGGTTTTGAAATTTTCACACTCAAACCTCCAACACATGAGTGCCCCATCGAAAATGGTCCAAGACGTAACAAACTCTCACATGTGTGTTAGTTTTTGGGGTGGCAGCGAATAGGTGTTCTAGTCCCTATGCTGTCTAAGAGGATAAGGAACATAAGACCTCCAAAGCCTAGTAAATGTTTCGTGAGAAAAGACTTGGAGACACTCCAATTAAATTAATTAGCCATAATTAAAATATTTCCTAGCTTAGGAAAAGTGGTTAATTAAAGTGAATGATTGGGGAAGTTCGATTTTGCTTTAGTGACTTCTATTGATGAAGTCAAGAAGATCTTAGACATTTGTTGAGATGTCATCATGGCAGTTGAGACTCTAATGAGAGATTAGAAGAACATGTCGAAGGGTTTGGATAAGACACAATTTATTGAGAAAGCAGTTCGACTATCCCATTGCATTGATTCAGCGAGGGCGCAGTTGAAGCTAGGGAAGCATTAGAGGCAAGGGTTTCATTAGAGATTTGAGAGCAGGAATTTAGAGGAATTTTCCTCGGTATTTTTTAGTGTCCAAGAGACTAGAAGAGGAGGCCGAGTTGATTGTTGATGGAGACTGGGTATCCATAATATTTTGCCAGTAGAGATTGTAGGAGCTTTTCCAGAAAGGCAAGCAGATCAGTGTACTCTTAAATTATTGAATAATAATAAAAAACTCATCTGCTGCACTATTTTTCCCTTAGGGTTTTTTTCAGGGACAATTGCCCAAAAGTAACAGTGTCATTTTTATTGTGTGTGCGTGCATATTTTCTCAATTTATCTTCCACAACGTATTTTATTGGTGAAGATTGCAATAGTGAATTTATCGTTTATGCCATAAAATAATTTACAATTGACAATTAATTTGCATAAGATAGGAGATAAATATCTAGTTATTGCAATCGTGTAAATATCACATGGTATTAGAGTGAGTTGGATCAGAGAGGCTCTAGAGTGAAGGAAAAAAGGGTTGTGCAGTTCAGAGGTAGATCCGAAGCACAATAAACCAGAGCTGCACAAGCCTAGCCAAGCGGTGCGAATTGTAGAGGTAGAGATTTGATTTCCAGTCCAGTTCAAAGGAAAAGTGCGAATTGTCTCAAAGCAGCAGCAACAGGTTGTAAGGGTGCCATAAAGGGCTTCCGGTGAGCTAAGTCACATGACACGAGGACACGGGGTATGAAGGATATGAGGATTCGAGTGTCAGGAACATGACACGTTATATATATATATATATATATATATATTAAAAATTAGATATTCTTACTCAAATTCATACAAATTCATTGATTCAAACTTTAGATCTTCATCTCGTTGTAAGTTTTACAAAGATACAAAGTAACATTATGCATACAAATACAATTGTGACATATTCATCAATGATCCCTATTCATCAAGAATGACATCGCGCATCTTTGTCTCTCCCTTCAACCACTCATCCCTCTGCCTGTAAATAAGACGAAGGTTGGTGTGCACATACACCATTGTCTCTACCCTGAACTTCTCAGGCCCGCTCTTCTTGACGCTATACAAATTCCCATATGTGCTCCAATTCTTCTCGCAACAAGAGGATGAAATCACTTGAGAGAGGAGTCTCATGGCTAATTGCTGTAGAGGAGGGCTTGTTTCCCCATGAGTTGCCCACCAAGAATAGAGCTTCTTAGCTCCCCTGTCTCTAATCACATCATATCCTGCAGATCGACTAATACCAGTGGAAAAATATGCAAAGGCATCCTCCACCTCATCAAGGGATGCTTTATCGTGAAAAATCTGCTTGAATGTATCTTTCCTGCCCTGTGAGATTTCACCATCCATGTGAGGAGGGAATATGCGGGAAGGTCCACCATTCAGCCACTCATGGCTGTAATATTTTGGGTTCAATGAGTGAGCCAAACAATGTAAAGGTGTGCAATTCTTGTCCCATCTACTGACAAGAATATCCTGTATGGTGGTGAAGATTGCCTCTGATGATGTCTCATACTTGGGGCACTCACTCTGTAAAATAAAGCTCCTTACAGACTCAATCACGGAATCCCATCCCTCATAAACCTCTCCTAGGATGGGCTGGTCTGTATTTGCAAATCGAATCAAAGAAATGATAGGGTCCATGATCTGAATTAAGTAGATCTACCCTCTCCTGCCACACATCATCTAACACTGCGTCCTTCAGTCTTTTTGAGGCTGCTTGATTTGTCTTTCTCCAAAAAGACCAAAACTTTGAAATAACCATGGCCCTAAGAGCTGTCTTGACCTCCCTCAACCTCTTCAACATGATGAATGAAGAGGCAAATCGTGTATCCACAATCTTCAACAATAATAGATTGGTGTACTCCTTGTAGATAGTGATGGCATTTATATGGTTTTGTGCAAAGTTGCGGATATGATGTGCATCCGCAATAATGCTTCCAATCCAAAGCACATCAGAAGCAATAGATTTAATTTTTAAGTTCAATGAATGGACAATGCAAGGTGTCCAAAATACTTGTGGATATTTAGCTTCCACAATCATGCCAACAACCTTGCAAACAGTTGCATTATCTGTAATGATTTGCACACAAGAATCAACACCTACATCTTCAATAACTTTAATAATCAACTCAACCATATATTGTGCATCGTTGTAGTGTCCAAGTGCATCCACTGATTTCAAGAAAACTAGACCATTCAAGGAAGACACCATGAAGTTGATGAGTGGGTGCCGTGCTAGATATGTCCATCCATAAAAAACAATGCTAACCCCAGATGTTGGCCATGTTGATTTAATAGGCTCAAGCATTTTGTCCACCTCTTTCTTTGTCTTCGTCAACAATGTGGTTCTAAGCTTATATGACCCAGGAGGGACATACCCTGATGGAGGCCCTTGAGTTAGAGCTCGCCACATCTCAATAAATAGAGGTGAGCGTGCAACATTCAAGGATATGAAGTTGTGATAGAAAAAAAAGGCAATGGTGAGATCAAACTCTTCTCGTTTCTCTTTTTGGAAAATCTTGTTCATTGGAACAAGTACAATTGCCTTTCTTTTTGCTGCTTGTCCCCCACCAGAACTCAAATGGGAATTTGTTGCTGCTTTTCCTCAAGAATGGAAGGGGCCATCATTCTTGTTTTTTTTATAGTTTTTGCAGCCACATTTGCCACACCAACATTGGCCTTTCTTTCCGTTTATTTCCTCTTTGCTAAAGACACCTGTGTACAAGCTGCAATTCCACAACTTAGTAAAGCCAACAAATGAGCTTTCACACGGTAATATGTGCTCATGAAATGATTGTTGCAGTAGTTGCATTTCCAAGTAACATTGCCTCCTCTCTTCATCTTGCTGCATGGCCCTTGCTCTCTTGTGACATATTTCCACAATGGATATTTGTTATCTTGAGGTTGTTGTCTCCCCTCAACATTTGAAGCTGCTGTTGCAAGAGAGGATGTAAAAGGATGGATAACAATTAAACATAAGTCATATGTACAAATTGATTGATGTAAAAGGAGTATTGGAGTCCTCCCATTCTTGTTAATAAAGCTATTTTTTTGTTGTTCATTGTGTTCTAGTTTTTTAGTAATCTTAATTGGCACAAAATGAAAGAAACACTGATTCACCCCCGCTCTCAGTATTTCCAACAGTAACATGACAATGTGTAGATTTAAACAACTTAGATCCAAAGATCAAAACAATTAAAACGATAGGTTGTGAAACACACAAAAAAATAAGAGGAAACAAGGAGAATTTTAGTTTTATTTTTGGTTTAAGATAATTGATAAACCAATTTATTAAGGGGCTATAGAGTCACTGTGCAGAATCCAAGGGTAGTTTAGGATTTATGATGAGATGATGTTGATGGCACCTAGAGGATTGCCTTTCAAGTTCTATCTAGGGTTAGTAGGTTCCTTTGATAGATGGATGGGAATCTTTTCCATTTACAAGCAAAGTGATCTCAAAGGTTGGCCAAGGCAAGAGGGAAGAGCCTTAGAATGACCTGCCTCAATAGAATGATACAAGTCTTCTATGGTCAAAGTGGGAAGGCAAGAGAACTATACCTTTAGTTACCCTTACTAGTGGAGCATGGTGCCTTTAGTTTGTTTTTTTGTAGCCCTATCTTCCAAAAAGTATGCAAACATATTCTAGTATAGCCCCTGAACAATCGCTTAGGAAAAAGATAGCTTCATAATAGCTCTTCAAGCAAGTTTTCTCATTGATCTCCACAAAAGGTGTCCTTCTTATATAGATAGAGAGGCTCCTTAATACATGTTTTAATACAATATGCTTTAGCTTAAACTGTGGGCAAAAACAAGTTGCCCAAGTCAAAATATTAAAAAAATGCATCACGTGGGCACAATTGATTGTCCTCAACATCCAACACATGAGTGCCCCATCAAAAATGGTCCAAGAGTTAACAAACTCTCACATGTGTGTTAGTTTTTGGGGTAGCAGGGGACATGCGTTCTAGTCTATATGGTGCCTAAGAGGCTAAGGAACACGATATCTCCAAAACAAAGAAAAGGTTTTGCGAGAAAATACTTGGAGACACCCCAATTAAATTAATTAGCCATAATTAAAATATTTTTCAAGTCTAACTTAGGAAAGGTGGTCAATTAAAGTGAATTAATTGGGGAAGTTCGATTTTTCTCTAGAGACTTCTATTGATGAAGTCAATATGATCTTTGTCATCGCTTGAGATGTGATCCTGGCTGTTGAGACTACAATGAGAGATTATAAGAGTAGGTTGAAGGGTTTGGAGAAGACATAGTTTATTGAGAAAACAATTCGATTGCCCAGTTGCAGTGATTCAGGAAGGGCATAGTTGAAGCTAGGGAAGCATTAGAGGCAAGGGTTTTAGCAAAGATTTGAGAGGAAGAGTCCGGAGGAATTTTCCTTAGTATTTTTCAGTGTCCGAGAAACAACAAAAGGAGGTCGAATTCCGAGACCTAAGACCCTTGACAAAGACCCCTCCAAGACCAAGTCAACCCTTCCTTCTTGATGAGATTTCCTTATATAGCTTACAACAACAACCTTTTACCTTCCAACAACAACTTCGACCCCAACAACTTCGACAACAACTTCGACCTCAACAACTTTTCCAGAAACTTCGAACCAAACAAATTTTCCAACAACTTCAACCCCAACAAATTTTCCAACAACTTCGACCCCAACAACTTTTCCAACAACTTCTGCAATTTTGACTTGCCCAACAACTTTAGAAACTCTAACACAAGAGAGAGAAAGTTCCAAAACTTCGATCTTGGTCTTCTTTTTATCCTTGATTTTTGTCCTTTTCAAGCTTCTTTCTTGAGGAGATCGAACTTGCTTGTTATATGCTCAAATGAGGTCGAGTTCCTTCTTATATATAGGCTTTCCAGGGGTACGAATTGCCTCGATGAGGCTGACTTGATCTTTCATGTAGGCTGACATGTTGTAGCACGTTGACAAGGTCTTGGAGGGTCTTTTACAAATTTATGACTTTACATAAATTTTCTTTACAAGATACAACATGCCCAAATGGGTCTTACATGTATGACAATGACTCTTTTGACTTCATAATTCTATGACAAACCTACAAGCACTCAATGGGTGCTTGACCTACAAATAAATTTGCCTTGAGCATGAAATCCATGCATCAAGAATAACAATAATATTTTTTTTTTCTCTTTTCATCAAATACATAAAATCATTATTACAATAGACATTATAAAAACCGAACCTAGTTACATATTTCAACACTCCCTCTTAACTAGGGAGGTATTCATAATCCATACATGGTACTTGGACATTCTCAAACTGAAGAATTCTCATAAGAATCGGATTGGTAAGCCATCTCATAAGCTATTATTTCATCCTATCTCATTCCATCTCATCATACTAACCAACATTGTCACATAGCAAGGCCTTGAATAACCACTGTATCTCTCCACAAGATCGAAGCACAATGTTGGCGAAACAATGACTGATAGACGCCATCATCATTGTCTCTTAAGGCACATACCCCACATTGATGTCCATCTAGGGCAATTCCTGTCTTGGAATAACAAATTGTGAAATAATTTCCTCTTCGACCACTCTTACCTATTGGATGCCCTACCACATCCTCAAAGAGTATCGGAAACCATATGCTTATCCAATCCTCCATTCTTTCTTCATAACATGAAGACAAGAATGATGTGTCATCTCTCCCTTTCAACTTGGGAGGATATACTCATTCCTATAAAAGGAATATACCCAAGTTCCTTCTTACCTAGGAACTTGCCTAAGCTCCCACTCAACTAGGGACTTGTTTCCAACAACAACTATCTGCTCTTTGGCGGAGATCATGGTACTATAAGTTGCTTGTAGGGCTTCTCCTTTCGATGTCATGAACCTCAACTTCTTCATCATGGAGCCTTCATCTTCTAGAACTTCTTTGTAGGGCATTGACCATTTTCTCCATTGCTCTCCCTTCAACGAAACGTAGTGTTGAATTGATAGTCAACTCATCCTTCTCTTCATCGGAAAGTGATCTTCTAGTCCACATCTGGCTTTTGTTCATGCAACTACTTCTTTCAAGTCAAGTCACGAGTACTAGTTGTAGATGACATTTACAACTCTCTTTCGGTAGCCCTGTTTCAACTTAAGCAAATGTTTTCAAAAATAAATATAACATCAAATCAAAGTTACCTTTTTATGATGGCCCTTCGTCATGACATCAACTTCTGGCAACATCAACATCCTGCACATGTATGAAACCATCTCCAAGACATTCATTACCAAGGTCTTCCTTTTCCATTATATATATCAGGGTCTTCATACATTCTTCTTCCATGGAGATGTCATATAGCTAATTCTTCTAGTTATCGGATGTTGATTACTTATCTTATCTAACGTGAATATAATTGCATCTTTCACAAACTCTTCTTCCTTTCTTCACATATCGCTTTCCTAGGAACTTCTATACATAGTTCTTTCATCATAGGAACCATAGTGGCCAATCACCTCATATTCCATATGAGGCCATATTATGTTGATTTCATCTTATCAATATGTAGAAGAGTTCAAGGCACATTGTCTACATGCCTTCATGCATTATTCTAATAGAACAGATCCGTATTATTTGACCATGCTCATGTGATAGAGCATTCAACCATTCTATCTGCAACCATATGATGACATGACTTTATCTATATATTACCAAATGTATACATACCTCTTCCTTCATGTGGTTCTCTAGACTTCCTTTGACATCTTCTTGTAGATGAAAGTACTTCAACCATCTTGACATGCTGCACTTCTTTGTCACCTTATCATCGTCCTTCTAAACAATGGATCCCACACAAGGTGGAATGTAGACTATCAACGAGACACTTGCTTCTTCCAAGTAGAGGTGAACCTTCTTATAAAGATTCTAGTGGAGGATCTTGATGATCCTCCTTGCTAATAATGATGATGTGTGATGACTTTATTTATATTCTATCTTGCTAGATGATTTTCCTCCAACCAAATATACTTCTACTTCGGTTGTCCTTATATGCTTCCAATGGAGATGCGATGAGCTACTTCCCTACAACCATGTAGACTTTCTACTTCAACTATCCTTCCATGCTTGTATGATGATGTCATCTCTATCTTGCTATAATGCATCTGTTGAATAAATTTTTCTTTGATGTCAATGCGATGATGTCAAACAACGATGACTACACGAAACCTTGTTCTTATCCTAAAACCCTAACTTGCAAGAAACCCTAGATTTACATGATGCCCTAGCCCTAGTTGAAGCAAACCCTAGCATGATTAAAAATGAGCAAACCGTAGCTTTACATGATGCCCTATCTCTAGTTGAAGCAAACCCTAGCCTTTATTAATGAAACCTTAATGGCTAATGAAAACCCTAAACTGCTACAATCCTAAAACCCTAACCCTAAAGCACATTAATAAAAGGGTAGACTAATGAAAGGGTGTTGATGGAAAATTGAAGGTTGTTAAATTGTGAAAGGTGTCAAAACCCTTGTGGAGGATGACCTAAATATCGAGTATATATATCATAGAGAATATATGCCATATATATTTGAAGGGTTTATAAAGACGTAAATAAAAAAGCATTTAGAATGACCAAAATTCATACGACATATATACCATATATGACAACCATATCTATGATATAATATATTTATGACATCCATTTCATGAGTGCGGTCCCTACAAATCCATGTTGGAACTACGATGGTCCCCACCTATCCATGTTAGCATTGCTCTCTATGATAATCCTCTCCCTTGATGGTCCACTACACCTCAGCACGCATGTTAACAACACGACATTCCCACACCCCCACAACTTTGACTGTTAGCAGATTTGGTCCCATTTCTCGATTTGGAGGTCAACGATCAAAAGGGGGTGTGGATTTTTCAACGTGCATTTGACCCCGCAGTCAGTGAAAACCACAGGTTGAACAATATAAACACTTAATACAAGTCGATTCCAAATTGGTTATGTCGGCTCTTCAGAAGTCACGACTTTTCAGAACTTGCCAATGCGTATAACTATAAGATTGAACTCATCATTCTATGCATCTAACTCGGTCAAGAACTCCGACAAGAGACACAAAGAAATAAAGAGAAGCGGAGGAACAATTCACAACTTGTGAACTAGAAAGGAGGACGAAATTACTTCTGTGGTTTTCTGTTGGATATAATTTCTAAAGGTTTGCTGTGGTAAACTCGTGGGTCTTTGGAGCTTGAACCTATGATCACAAGCTTGTGATAACATCGACCTACGGATAGTAACCGTTGGATGCTCGGACTTGTAGCAGACTTAGCATTTGGAGGCTTGGATCTACAACAGAGATAACATTTGGAGGCTCAGACCTGTCGCTGATTCTTAGCAATTGGAATTCGACTTGTGGCTTGTGAACTGTGGAAACTTTGAACCTATGATAAAGAGACACTCTTTCGAATATGCTTTTGAAGGAATGTAGTGGCATATCCTTGCATACTAGGTAACAAATTTGGGGAGCTACAAGTCATCAATTGCAGACCACTCATTCATTTATTAAAGACTTGTTGTAATATCTACACATACTTGCAAGACTCATTAGAAACTTGTGAGAACACCCCTATACTATCTTATTGAAGAAACCATTGAAGGAAAATGATTTTCATACCACAGTTGGATCATCAGACTCTAGAAGACAATCTTGAAACAACTATTGGAGACTAGTTAAAGCATCATTGAAGACCATCTAAAGTATTATTGAAGTTTCATTTGGAACTGATTTGAAGAAGCCCTTGTGTTGACTTGAGATAACAATTTTAGAAGCACAGTTAAGCTCATTGAAGATATATTTGAGGCAACTTATTGAAGACCAAATTGGAGTAGTTATTGTAGAAGATTAAAGAAGCCTTTGAAGAATTGATTGAAGGCCTCATTGAAGCATCTCCAAGCATTGTCGAAGATCCCTTGAAGTTTGTTGTGCAAATCTATTAAAGAAGTTTTTGGAGCAGGCTTAGTGTAGGCAATCTTAAGACTTGAGGGTGTTGGAGAACCATTGAAGGTAGTCTTGAAGCAATTATCTATGTAGAATGAGTTTGGTTGAAGCCCTCATGGAGTAGCCTTGTGGAAGACTTCTTGGGTGACATGAAGAATAGTGGAGACACCTTTTACAATTGATAAAGTTGTCATTGATGGATAAAGTATCTTGAAGATTATTTTGAGGGCATTGTTGAAGGGGAACTTGAAGATACTGTCAAGGCTTGTTGCAAAAGACATTGGAAGCCTTGAAGAACCATTGACCTTATCTTGAAGAATTGAAGCATAGGGTTGGGGCCCTGGAGGATAGGAGTCCTCAAGAAGATCAGGTTGGAGCTTGTACCAGTGAGAGGGTTGGAGCCCTAGAGGTTGGTGCCTCATAGAGACAAGGTTGGAGCCTTGTGGAAGGTAGTGTCGGAGCCCTAGAGGTTGGAGCCTCGTGAAGTCCAAGTCGGTGCTTGGGAAAGTACAGGTTGGAGCCTAGTGGTCTGAAGATTTGTGTCTTCATCTAGGGTTGGAGCCCTAAGCATTATTGTACCTGATCTAAGCATTAATGATTAATAAAATCATTTATTCTATATTGTTCATTTTGTGCCCTAGTTACAAGTGACCTAAAAACTGGTAAAATAACAATTGTAAAAGAAATACTAATTCACCTCCCCTCTTAGTATTTCCAACAATTGGGATAGAGCAATTGTGATTTCCAACAATATCCTATCATACTTGTGATGCTTTCTATTCTCATCAATAACCGAAAAGACCTTAAGGAGATTACCTCATCCATAGTAGAGATCTTTCACTTCCTCCTTTGATTTCTTCTTTTCAGGTTCTTCGACTTCTTCGGTGATACGGGCTTCATTTCTTTCCTTTCTCTTCTTGTTGTCCTTCTTGAGTTTGGGTCAATTCCTTTTGTAGTGCCCATATTCATTACACTCATAACATTGTATCTTTGACATATCAATTTTCTTCTTTTTTAGATGACCAAACTTTCCTTTTCTCCAAGCCATGGCAACATATGCTTGAACTCCATAGAGCGAAAATAATCTATTTTGAGGTCCCCGTATTATACTCATTATGCCTGGCATTGAACGGAGCTGGGATTGACCATATCAATTAGATCTGTAATTCGAATCAGATCGAACTTCATCTTTGTCATGCTATTGTTCCCCAGAGAAACAAATGGATACATTTGATCCAACTTTGATTTTTGCCTTCAACCTAGTTTCTTCAATCTCACATAATGACCAAATTTCACTGAATGGTGTGGCTTCCTTCTTTCCATAAATACTCGATACAAAGTTGCACCAATCATCAGGTAGTGCATTGAGCAAAACGGTGGTCATTTCTTTATCAGACATTATTTCTCCTAGTTCTTGTAGTTGATCTCTTATTTGTGATACCCTCATAAGCTATGAGGCTATCCCTTCTTCCTTTGATACCTTCATTTTGTATAATTCGGTTCTCAATGATATGACTTCTCTTGCAGAGCTTACATAAAACAATTCTACCAACTTTTCATAGATTTATTTTGTTGTCTCCATCTTTGCTATATAAAGGATGAGATTCTATGAGTATTCTTTGAGTCCTTATTTCCCTTTTCATATATTTCGATAACGCTTGAGCTTGCTCTTGAGATGGAGCCCTTAACATATTCAACAACTTCATTCTCTATGAGGATCAAATCTATCCTATTCCTCCATGCAAGGAAATTTGATGACCCAGCGAGTTTATTGTTTTCCTTGCAAAATGAAGTCATTTTGATAGTAGATTTAGATATAATATAAAGATACTTACTTGTCAAGTGAAGATGTTCCTAGATGATGATATCTTCAACTTGATGCCTTCTTGATGATGTTGCTTCTTTGATGATCTTCTTCAAGGATGTTTGATATGTGATCTTTGCTTCAATGTGAGGGAGATCACCTTGATTCCTTTGATGACTATGGCAATGCTTCTTCTTGTTTCCTTTGGATGTAGAAATGTAGAATATGGAGACATCAAGATGCTTCAAACATGTAGTCCTTCTTTCTTTGAGTGGAGGTAGGGTCCTTGAGATCTTCTTCTCCTAGTGATGATGTGATCCTTGAGATGAGTACAACTCCTTGTTGTAGTCACCTTACCTCTCTGACACCATGTTGAGAAATCTAGGGGCAGTTAGATTAGGTGATTTCTATTACTTTGGTAACTGCCAAATCAACTACAATAGTGAGTTTCCAAGCAAGGTATTCATCATCTCCCAAGTTCCAACAATCCATATGAGATAGAAAAGGTGTGGAGGGGCGTTTAGTAAGGTCGATAAGGGTTTAGGTAGTGTAGAGTTTTTGCTTTGTACATGTGCATTTTTTTGGAGTTATTCCTTACATGGGCTTCATTGACTTGGCGACTAACACTAATGTTTTAACCTGACCTGGTCAAGTAAGTGTTTTAATGGGATGAGTTAGATTGAGTCAAACATGGATTATATATCTAGGATTGAACGCTCATCTTGGACTAGTGATTTCCCAAAAAAGGTCAAGCTTCTAGTCATTTTAACTCAACTGGTTCTAGTAACATTAGTGCCTAGTGAGCAATATGATAACTCCCATTAGAATAAGAAAACTCAGAAAGAAAACAATCAGAATGCCTATGGATTGCAATTGAATTGTGCTTTTGGAATCACAAGTACATCTAATTGTGAAGGTCAAGGATTAGAACATGGTAGTATCACGTATATGTGTGAAGTTACTCTAGAAGAAATCAACTTTATACATTTGTGATAGGTGGGATGGAAATTTTAGTGAACATTGATTCTCATCTGTTTGACACATCAATGGTTAGACATGAGGTTGGCGAAGTGATTTGTTTTGCATTATTGATGCTGGTTATATTGTAATCAACATCACTTCTCATTTGGTGGTAACTTTAGAATATGATATTTTAAGTCCATTTAAAGGTAGGATGCTGACATCTTCTTTATTGCCTTTGGTCTATATAAGTTTGTATTATAGGGCAAATGTTTACTTTATGACCATTATGGGCAGTTACGAGAGTTAGCTTAGTATAATGGCCTTATGACTATATTAAAGTTTAATACTTTAGTGTTAGGCATTTAATAAAGTTAAGTGCCTTAGGTTAATAAAGGCACATGTCATAAGTAATAATAGGTCATAATTCTATTAAGTCATGCCCTAATTTTATAAGGTGGTTGAATGGGACTTATGTCTCTCATGAGGCATCATTATGTATTTATATTTACCATATTGAATCATATCCAGTAATCACTCTTTTTTGCTCTTCTCTCTTTGCAGGCTTGCTATTATTTATGTTCATTATCTAACAAGCTTCGGAAAGGGTGCTAGAATTAAATTACATCCTTTTCTTTTCAAGAAAACTAGGAGAGTGATGAGTTTGACATCTGAAAATGCATGGTGCTATTCAATGTGGTATGAATTCTAACCTTAAAAAGGGTAAGCAATGAGAAAGGTGAAGATAAATGGGAGGACAATCGAAAAAATGATGGTACAAATAAGTTTGTTAATGCCCATGGATGACCAAATAAAGTAGGTAATAGGACTCAAAAGTACAATTCAATATTGACAAACTACAGGAGTGCCAAAGCAATTCCTAGAATCTAAAAGAGAAAATGAAATATAATAAAGTACTGAAAAAGAGAAATAGCCAAAAGCATAAGCATAAATACAACATGGTAAAGGGTTGCTCATCATCATAAGTAGGTACAAAACAAAAGGGAAGAGGAAGCCCCGATGACTGCATCAGAAACAAAAGGGGAAGTATAAGTAAAAGTAGAGGAGAAAGATAAAATATGTCCCTATTATAACACCAATCACATAGAAGGATCTAATACATTGCTTGACGATGTCCCTATTTGTAGGTACTCTCCTAACACTTGAGGTTGTTGCAAAGAACCTAGTGATGAAAGATTGTTCTCCAAATGGGGGGAGGCAACTAAATTGCACTAAGAAGGGGAACTCATTAGATATCTTGTGGTGTAGTTTGAGCAAAAGATTGGGAGGTGTGTGGTATCACTAATCTCTTGTTGGATGTGTTTTGAGTCTTTTTTTGCCATTTGTTGCCATTCATAATTAGATAGAAGGAAAAGAGGAAGTGTTTAGTTTATTGGAGTCCATCGTGAGAGGTCCTCATAATATTTGTCTCTAGCATACCAACACCTCTCTCATAAAAAGAGCCATGCATTTTTGGAAGAAGGTGGTAGTGAGGAAATGACCCAAGTCTCGATAGAGGCAATGGAACCTTCTTTCAACCTTATTATAAATGGGACACCTAAAGGTGAGCTGCTTCTCTCCCTCAATCTCTTGTAAATGGAATAATTGAGAAATCCTCCCTAACCACAAAATATAATAACTTGTCTTGATCCAAGATGGTGAGAGCAAACCTTGAATTGGCTAAGAGGAATCCTAAGGCCATGATATCTCTGAGTATACATAGATTTGACAAAAGGACTCATTGAATGAAGTGCTTGACGTAGAATGCCATCTTGGGGTTGGGGCCCTAGGGGGAGTTTGGGGGAGGGGCTGGGGATGGTGGTGGGAGCGGGTAACATGGCCCAATTGATTTGGATGCAATGTCAATGGATATTCTCTCTATTCACCTTGTATAGAGAACAACTACAAAATTAATGTAGTTGAAGAGATAAATAGGTTGTTGACAATACCTACGGGGAAGGGGACATTAAAAATATGTATTAGATAGTGGAATTTAGTGAAGTGACTCAGTTCATTGCTTGTCTCCAAGCTTGTATCTATAGCTAGCAATGACAACAAGTTATTTAGTGTCTGGGACATTGTGGTGAGTGATATATCCATGGAGAGAAAGTAATTCGGCATGTATGCTCTAATTTAATATTAGAACATCAATTAGACTTATGCATTCAAGTCATCAAAATGGGGTTTTTCTTATGGAGTGATCAGTCATAAATGTGTAGTGATGCCATATCCTAATGAATACAAGATGGATTTGTGCCAAATCACTTCAAGGATATTAAAGATAGAAACAAAAAGACTCCTTTGTCAAAGAAGAATTTGTGTGCTGATCGATGCCCAACTTGGATGTGTGCCCACCTTTGCCTAATTCAATGCTCACTTATACCTAATTCAATTTTGTGTGAATGACACTTTAATCTGTATTACACTACACCAAATTGATGATTTGAATGATTAGGTGAGACATCTAATTTTATATGGTAAGAGTAGTTATAGGGTGAAATGGGTTGGTCAATAATATGTGTTAATGGTTAGTTATATAAAATAGTGATTCATATGAATGATCGCAACTTTGCGTGACTATTTAAACTAATGTATTGAATATTGTAAGGTGTGTCAAAGAAGAATATGTGTTGATCGATGCCCAACTTGAATGTGTGGTCATACCTAAGGCGGTTTTTTGTCAATGACACTTCAACCTATCTTACACCACCTCAAATTGATGATTGAGTGATTAGGTGGGACACCTAATTTTATATGGTTAGAGTATTGTAGGATGAAATGGGTTAGTCAATAGTATACGTGAATGAAATTATATAAAGCAATAATTTACATAAAGGACCACAACTTTACATGATTAACGTATCACATATTTTAAGGTGTGTGGTTGGAGGTAGAGGCAAACTGGGGTAGACTCACCATTGAGTGTGACTAATGGTTCTACAGATTATTGGTCAGTGTTGTATTCCTATTCTGTTTGTTTATATGTGGTAGTAACAATTTCTGTAGATTACAAGTTTGAGCCTAATGTTAGACCTCCTGTGTTAGTTGAATTTGGAGAAACCAAGTCTGGTTAAGTAGTCTGACAAGGACTTGGGGACTATTCACTAATTGAAGTGCAATATCGGGCAATTGCTGTTTGACTTGAGTAAACCATTGCAGAGACCTTTGGTGTAAATGCCAACTTACACAAACAAGATGTATGGGAACTCCATCTTGAGGGGCTTTCACTAGACATTGTCATATGTTGAAAAATTCAACTCCGACCTCTAGGTGTTCCCATGGCTACCTCGAGGTTCCAGACAAGCACATGGGAAATGGAACCTTGGTCTATGGTGCAAAACTCCATGCTTCCCATTGTAGGTCGACGCTTGTTAAAGTCATTGAGGGTGAAGATCTTTGCATGATGTTTGTAGGAATTCAAGAATAAATATTTTGCCCAAAAAAGGGTTTTTTTGAGATAATTTGTAAATAATAAAAATGCTGTAAAATATCAACATTAAAATTGTATTAATTACATGTAATCATGGTTTATCTATCTATCCATCCACCTTTCCTGTGTTAGTCATATCACTAAACGGGACTATATTGTGACAATAATATGACAGGAGTATTGACTAGGCTCTTAGTAAAATATTAGAAATGCTTACTACTGTTGGTGAATAATTTAACAGAAAAATGCCTCAGGTTATCAAGGTTTGATTTGGGTGACCAGAATTTTAACTTATATAAGATAGTGGGACTGTGCAATAGCTAAATATGGCATTGATTTACTGAGGTATTTTCTGGTTGGCTGTTGTAAGCATTTATGAAGTTTGTAAATAAATGTCAGTTGTTGTTAATGAGATTTAATAACTATCAGGCCTAGATTTTGTTTCATTAGTAATATTGTGATGCCAGATCTTTAAGGATTATTAAAGTTAAACAAATAGTATTTCATAATATCTGCATAGCAAATTCAATACAGGTGCACCTTCTAGATAGGTTCATGACATATTGAATTAGAATAGTTTCACAGCAGTTTTTGACTTTCATATAGTTCTTTCATACGATGAAAATTCTTGTGTTTTTCTGTGTTTGTGCGCTTATAGTAGCTGACGGATTTTAACTTCATGTTTGAAGGCCCTATTGGCGGTGTTATTTCCCAAACACTCAGGCAGTTATCTATGTTGTTGATTCGAGTGATACTGAGAGATTGGTCACAGCCAAAGATGAATTTCATTCTATTTTGGAGGTATGTCTTTTGGGCAATTTTTTTTTTCTGAACACTACCTAATCAGAGCTTTTAAAATCTTTCTTAAAATATTTCAAAGACTCTTGTGGTTGGCATTGACCGTTAGAAAGTAGGACCAGGCTTACAATTCAAAGGGAAATACATAATAGAAAGAAAGAAATTGTTCACAGCTGACCAAAGAAGTTCAGTGGAAGTAGAAACTACAAGAGTCATGATGGTAATGTGGGAATGCGGAAGGAAATTCTTAGGGACAAAAATAAGGATTAATAAAAATGAAAAATACACGGGTAAACATATGAGATAAACCCCATGTATAGGACAATTACAATCAACATGGTGTTAAATTAGGAAACCGTATGTCTTGGATCATTGGCATGAAGATATTGGGTAGAAAATGGAAGGCTGTTAAATATAATATTGATTAGGGCAACTGGAGTATGGGATTGGAGCAAAACGAGAATGACTATTGAATAACTTAGTTATTTTGGAAACAGTCACAAAGTTGAACATGTACGCTTGATTTAAGTGACAAATAGAAGTCACTCTCTCCAAGAGAGGTGAGAAACTGAAGCTAAAAGGTAAAAACAGTAACGAGGTGAAAAACTGTAACCCCTGTTGGATAGAATCATAATAAGTAAATATGGTGCTTGTTAAAGTGTATGTGTACTGTTTTGACTTTTTCATACTGCAGATATTAAAGTATATGTAACTAGGCATATACAAATATGGTTGTTGTGTACCACCAGTTTCAGCTTACTGGAACCTGTGAATGGGGCAGGTGGACAATCACATATGCATCCAAAACTTGATATACTCACTATGAAGTTGAAAGCTCAGCCTGCAATAGCTTTGCTGAGATTTTGACATTTTGGTCAATTCAATGTTCATTATCTGTAGATAATAGATATCTAGTTGTTTAAATAAATTTCTAATGGTATATTTATTCTAGCTTTGTTTTTGTTGGTAGTCTCATACTGCTGCTTGAACTTTTGGCAGGAGGAGGAACTGAAGGGATCAATTGTACTCATTTATGCGAACAAGCAGGTGATTGCAATCATTTATAATGATAGATTATTGTAGTTGTTATAGAGAGGTGCAATAGGTTGTCAGTGTTCAAACGATGGGTAGGGGAAATCTCATACATGTAATAGAGATAAAAGAATTGTGTTGTAGTGAAGATTTATACTTACAAAATGATACTTACAGATCCAGTTACAATTGAAGACCATCCATAGCTGAAAAAGTTATATTTGGGTGTTGACAAACGAGTGCATAGTAAATTTCAATTTTTGTCTCCTGCATATTAAAGGAAGCTCAATTGCTAGACCCTATAATCACCCTAATCACATGGGTTGTCATCACTAATGCCAACATTGATGGAAACTAAACTTGGCTCATATTCCTAGATAACAAGATGGCAATTCAACTTGTATCCAAAGGTATATTGAAAATCACAATCAAAGTTCTCATCAAATGTTGCATGATACAATTTTGAAGAAAATTAACTTAGGGTGGATTAAGCCCTACACAATGTGATAAGATAAGATGATTTTATTAATGTCCAATAAATGACCACAAAAGTAGGTCAATGGGATTGAAGAAGAGTACAATCAATATGAATACAATGTGGGAGTGCAAGCACAACTCCTAGAAAACGCTGAAAATAAGTTATAACATAAAGAAAGAAAGAAAGAAGTAATGGTGCTACTGCTACACACCTGTAAAAGACCGTGGTACGATACAAAATAATCAATAGCTTGCCAAGGAAGAATGAGTGAGACAGGAAAATTTAGCAATGGAGCTAAAGGTGTCAAGGTCTCCTGAGTCTCATGACTGATGGTGAGGGTGGCGAATTAGGCATTGGCTTGCCGTCAAAGTCCCCTGGAACCAAAGGTGGGGTTTTTTGTATGATCTTGGGGAGGATGTAGGAGCGAGGGATACTCCTAACATTTGAGATTGAAAGAAAGAAACTCGTACGATACTCCTATGGAATTGGGAGGTGATCTTACGGGTTGAGAGCACCTTGCTTTGGAACTGCCTAGATTTCGTCCCGTCTAAGGACATGTGAAGTTGAACTGATGTACATTTCGACATTGCCGAATTGGTCTTGATGATATCTATCGATCCCCCCGGAGTGGGAGGCTGAAAAGAGACCTAAGATCTCACCCTTTTGATGTAAATTTCGACATTGCTGAATTGGTCTTGATGATATCTATAGATTCCCTGGAGGGGGAGGCTGAGAAGATACCTAAGATCTCACCCTTCTATTGTTTTGTGCAACGTGAAATTTTGCTCGTTGCTTGTGGTTTTCATCTAATGGTTCCACATGAAAGTATGAGGTGGTCATCATGGTTATCCCAAGGCAGGGCATGGTGTGCAAGAATTGATATTTGTGGTTGAAGATCTCCCTGATGAAGGGGGATAAGCATTGCTGGTTTTGTTACCTGAAGAAAGTAGAGATGTTTAATGTGCCAAAAATTATTTGACCAATTTTCTCAGAATTTTGCTTCAGAATTATGCGGTAAATTCGTTTGAAAGAAATTCACAATTTTCACCATGAAATCTTCGTCACACAATTAAATTTTGCATTGCAAAACCCAAAAATGTAGAAACTCAAAACGCACATGAGAAATAACAACAAACTCGACTTTATTATATTAATTGGAATAATACAATATATGCCAATACAACTACCAATAGTTGAGTTGGAAAATAACTGAGAGGGCCTCCAAAATCTGTTGCAACATTGAATTTGACCCCCCAAACTATAAATAGAAATGAAGCTCCAATTGGAGATCTAGATGATCCCCACTCCAATCCATAGATCTACCTCCCCAAAGTGTAATTGAAACCCATATGCCCTCCTGTGAATTCTAAATGAATTCACCAAGGGATGAGTTGGGTTTTCATCCAATCTCACCAAAATACCCAAGTGTTTGCGTCTTGGGGCTGAATGAAACTGAGAATCACATTCGCGAAAACTCTTCAACAAGAAAATAATCCAATGCAAGATATCTCCAAATGACTTGCCTGCGCTCTTTTAAAGACTTGACAAATCTCTCTCCAACCTTCTAGAAGCACTTTGTTATTATTTTATTTGCATTCTAGAAGCTCCTCCCTTAACTTTATTTAAGTGACTCTTTTTATTTTATTTTAAGTCTCTTTTCCATTTTCAGCCTATTTCTCCATTAAAGCACTTTTCCCCTTTTTTATATAATAAAGTGACCAATTAATAGTCACTTTTAATCTCGGGAAATGATTAATAGGCCACTATGCTCTCTTCGTCCACTAGAAGTTACTCTTCACCATCCCATCACGTAGATCTTTCCATCTCGGTTTAACAAGCTATTACATTAAGGTGTTTCTCCAAATAATCTTCCCCAAATGACACCTTTAGCATATTTAATTAAAATATGCTGATAATATCCTAGTTCTACAAGAATTATCAGAATGCAACGAAACCAAGAATGAATGTGCAGAACTGACCCTGAAGGTGCAATGTAGTAAGCGAACCCTGTTGGACGCCATAAAACTCTCCAAAAACCATTTGGGCTTACCAATGGTGTAATCTTGCTCTTGTGACTCGGCTATCACAAACTTTGGAAATCCATCCTAATCGCATCATAAGGGAAATTGAAAATGGGGACCTTACAAGATGGAGCCTCTCAATCCTAATATAGGTAGTGATAGTGATGGAGCCTCCTCTCCTGTAACTCTCGACCATAATATGTGTGATGATCGAGGCTATGCCCATCTTGCCCAGGTGACTCAACAATGCCCATGCTTATCACTCCATGGTTGGCCCCAATCCTGAACAACCACCTACCTCACCATATAATGAAGATTTCAGTGATCCCCCATATGTCAACCTGATAATGTACCAGATCACCTGCTATCTTGACTGTACTCACTATGTGGTGGAGGTGTCCCACCGATCAATTGGATCCCTGGATCCCATACCCATATTGGAGGTCCACGACTCCCCATCCTCATTGCCTACTGCTGTGGCATGCTGCTGGTTGTCGGGACCCCCCTGTGCCTCGTCCTTGACCCCTGTATGTATCCAATGGATGGGCACCCAACATCAAGGATCTGTCCCACATATGACAAACTGCTCTACTCCTGCTAGACCACACAACGAAATATTCTATCCCGACTGCTAATGATGTACTTGGATACTGCCTGGAGCCTAGGCATCCTCCTGCTAACGAGGATTACCATCCCCTGTACCTCGTGCTCACATAACACTTCGGGTTGTCTTGTTGATAGTGTACCCTGCAACTCATTCACGGTCACCTCCCTAACCCTCCCACTGTCAACTCGTGCCCTGACCAAATACCCACCACTGAGAAGTCTCCCCCTGGATACTCTGTGTCCCAACTAACTGTCTCGAGCGAGCCTCTCGTGTCCTGCTGGTCGTGATGAAGGTAACAAGTGACAACACCCAGCTCCTCTGCGCCTACCAATAATGTAGAAGTGAGAGAGGCACGCGAGTCCCCATGGATATCATCAAATGATGCTCATCAATGTCCTCATCAATCCTGGCTGATCGATACCCAATGGCATGCCTGTCGTCTCTACCAAGCAGTCTCTCTAGTGGTAATGCTCCAAAATCCCAATGGGAAGCATCCAAACATGTATCTCCATTGCCCTTGGCACACGAATGTGCCTAGTTGCACACCTCTGTGCGTTGCTAGACACCACTACGAGCCACCATATCATCCTGAATCATCTGGTATCCCTCTTCTGACAAAGTAGTTGTCACTCCATGCGAAAACTCGAGGTGGTGTGAATTGCTCCTCCTACTCCATAGTGCAAGTCTGCACAACACGACACTCCTTCATGCACCTTTGTGTCCTCTGCAGAACACTGAACTCTGTGGTACAACTCTGCGCACCACCGAACACCTACGCCAACTGCTGCACCACCCTGCATCCTCGGCCATCCCACATGTGTCCATGCATCTGCTACTCTACTAGTGAATACACTACATGCTAGCGAAAATGATAACTATTGTGCCTAGCCTTAGTAGCTCATGCATCCAATATGCCAATAAGAGAGCACTATCTCCATACAATGCCCTAACTGATGGCTTCCTCCAACCAGCCCATGTTGGAGTATGCTGATCCTCCTACAATCTCATGTATTACCAACACTAGTGCTAATGGAGAGCTGAAAGTTTGTGGGTACTCGGTCATCGAATCCATCGTACTACTAATACCCTCACTAACCAAGCTTATGTTGTGATGGGAAATCCTACTTGGATCCCAACAACAATTTGGCCCTCGTATTTCCCTAGTAATCCACGACCTTTGCTGAAATATGACCATGGATGTACCCAACTACCTAACCTGCTCCATCGGGTACCAACTCAGTACCTCTCGCCATCCAATCCCAAAGGAGGGATCGAATGTACAATATCCTATGTACGAAACAAGCCCTCCATGCTAATATTGTGCCATACTCAACTCAAGCTGCTGGCCCTTGCTTGTTGATAAATCCAAAGTGATGGCAGTTAAATGATTTATCTTATTATGACATTATCCTGTGATGTTTTCGTTATTATTATTATTATTTCTTTCGATTTATCTTTTCTTATCATCAAGACTAATGCCAAGCAACAAATAGAAGAGGACACAAGATGTAGGCACGGAGCCAGGGCAAAACCCCATTCTAGGGGAAATCCAATAAAAATTCTTCTTTCAGTAGATTCAAAATGAGACGACCAAGACCCTAACAACCTAGACTAGAGACTCCTTGCATCAAGTCATCCTTGTTTGTTCTTCTAAGCAATAACTTCCTTACACTGTGTTTGCATTGAATACTTATCACTGTGTTTCACCGAGATCTCATTATTGTAATACTTTGAGACCTCATCACTTTTATGGCACTGAGATCTCCTTACTTGACAATCGAGATCTCACTACAGTCATGGCACCATGATCTTCTTACTGTATTACCACCAAGACCTTATCATTGCAATAGCAACGAGTCCGAGTTGTAGAAATATCTGAATAGATTCAACTGATCTGTAATATACTAAAACAAAATACTGAATCAATTCTACAAATTGCGGAAACCAATTATGATCGCACAATCACATGAACAAGAAAGAGAAGGAATTTCAATCTCACAACAAAAAGATGTATTTGGGGAAATTCTTTGCGAAAACCCCCCATCTGTATATTGCATAAAGTCAAGAACATAAACAATACAATGCTATTTCCCTTCCTGAGAAACCTCTGCAATTTGCTGACTGTCTCATACTGATCCTTGCAAGTTTGGTCCAATACTTAACCAATTCCCTGCACCTGTTTGACCAACCTTGTTCACACATTCCTAGGCTAATTGAGCCCCTATTAATTAGGAAAATTCCATCAATTGATTGTGCAATACTTCCAAAGCATCTTGATGACCTCATGCATGATCTGTACAATTTTCTAATTTTACAGCTGATTGTTCTCTTTCCTTTAAATCCAATCTCAACCGGGCCTTCCTTAGAACTAACATGCAACAACTATTTATAGCGAATTATTAGTTATCTGATTGATCACTACATGCGAATTAAATCATATTTAATTCACTGGACCTATCACTAGCTCATCTCATAGCTAGAACTAGTTTAATTGAGTTAGCCAATTACAACTCAAAATAAACTGCAATTGGACCCTCTAAAACTTAGGGATAACTCTACGTGCCTCCAATTTGACCCTCAATTCAAATTGACTGAGCTAACTAAGTCTTCCTGACTCAGTTAACTTGTACAAGCTGTCATGTGACGTGGAATTACAATTTACTTCTAATTTAATTAAGGAAAAATTAAATTAGAAGCCTTTCATGTTGCCAATTTTAACACGAGTTCTGTAAGTCTGTCACTGTGAAGGCATCGAAACCTTATCACTGAAGTGGCATTGAAACCACTTCAGTAATGGTACCTAACTTATGAAACCTGCTTGCTGTGATTGCACTGAACCCATATTACTGTAATGTCCGAACTTCTTTCGGAGATAATCCAAGCTTCTCTTTTCTGTGATATCCACATCTATTTCAGAGACCAATCCGAGTTTCTATTCTGTGTTTAATGCGAGAACCTTAGGCTTGTATATATAGTGGTTTGTCCATCATAAATGAGTCGACATGAAATCTTGAAGAGGTGTGTCTCTGTTTTAGGCCGACATGAGTATATTGAGGGAGGCCAACTTATTGATAATTTATTTGAGGCTGACTTGAAGAGGTTGATTTGTTGAAGGAGTCTTTTACCTAACAATAATTGAATTTGGTGACACGCTAAAGCCTATAATGGAGGTGTTGTCGCACAAAATGTCTAGGCACCGTGACAATGGCTTAGATAAGGGGCTGTCACCCTGATCCCCAATCTCTCTATTTAAGTTGTCTCCCTACAACAAGCTAAGGGGGGTAAACCCATTGGAAATGGAATGAAGGAGAACTAGTTAGGAACCAACAAGTTCGAGAGACACAGTTAAATGATCAAATACTTGTAAAAGATCTTGCAAGATTAAAGAATTCGATTGAATTTGAATGATTGATATCAGTGCCTTATGGAGTCAACTGTCTTGCTAAGGAAATTACAACCAAGTACTTGATGAGAAATTGCTGCTTGGATGAATAACATCCTATATGCAATGCTAACTTAGAATGCAGAATGCAAGGAGAATGATTAGAAGACGGAGCGAGATGAAGCAAACTTCGAAGATGAGAGGTGATGTTAAAAGTTCGAAACACTTAGCTTACAAATTATCTAATTCAACCACTAAGTATTTAAGTGAGAGTGCCAATTATGAACATGACAAAAATTACTCAATTAAAAGATATACAATTTGTCACAGATCCACAATAAAGCTCAAAAAAAGATATCAATCGCATTTACTTGAAAGATTCTCAAACTTAAATATTCAATAATAATTCAAATTCAAGTAAATGAAACAAGTGTTAATTACACATTAGGCGATTTTAATCGATATCAAACATTACAAATCTCATACCATTGATTATCAAACTCAGATGAAGCATATGAAAGTAACTAGTACTTAAATCTCTGTAATTAATCATTAAGAAATACCATGAAATTTCAATGCTAAATAAACACTTCATCAAATAATTTTATGGATTAAACGATATTCTAAAATAATGCAAATCCAAGAAATTTTTTATTTTTCTCCATAGTCAAACTTAGGATTAAAAAAAGTAAATCATGTCAGCTATAGAAATTCTTCCACAAAATGAATATCTTGCCAGGCCTAGAATTTAAATGGCCCAAAACCCCAATTTAAAAAGAAATCTAACTTAAAAATAAAATAAAATTTCCAACAAATAATTGAAAGAATTAAGTGGAAAATATTTTGGGTGTTTTTTTTTTTTTCTTTGTTCTAGTTTTTAAAAGTCAAGATTTGAAATCTCTAAAAAATGAAAATTTTATTTTTTTGAATGTTTTTAAAGTTAGAATTAAATTAGATTTTTGAGACTTTTTAATTTTTTTTTTACAAAGTTTAAACGTTAATAAAATAAAAAAAATAAAAATAAAAATTGAAATGTTAATACAAAATTAAAACCTTTATACAAATTTAAAAAATGAAAAATGAAAAGCAAATGCTAAAGTTTTAAATTTTTAAATGTCAAAAGTGAAACTAAAAAAAATAAAATCGAATGTCATAGAAAAGGGTAAATGTTATGTTATTTACTTTTTGAATTTAGTTTAGAGTTGAGGTAAGCGGGAGGAGCTCGAGCGAGAAGATGGAGCCGTCAGTCCGGGAAGAGGACTGCGCAGCAAGGGGGAGGATGATCACGGAGAGGGAATGCAATGGAGCTGGAGCGTGCAGGTGTGAAGGAGAGCGGAGCATAAGGGGAAGATTCACGCAAAGGAAGAAAGAGATGCTGACAGTTGCGGATGAATGAGAGGGAAGCTGTGGAACACAGAGGAAAGGATGGACAACGATGGAGATGGCAGCCGAGAGGGAGAAAATTCCAGCAACCAGTGGAAAAAAATCTAGAGGCAGAGCGAAAAGGAGCGGTAGGGTTATGGAAACGTGAAGAAAACACAACAAATAGGGCAAAAACATGCAAATGAAGCACTACGTGAGGAGCAGCAGAAAGACACAAGGGCAGAGCAGTGTTAAGGCAACTAAGATAACTCAACAAGGAGCCACGAATGCAGTAAAAAGGACCCAGAAAAATGCAGGTTTTCTGAGATGATCGAAAATCTAAAAAAAATCAATTTTTATCATGCCCAGAAAATGAAGAAATTTTCATTAAAATTTTATCTCTATTAAACCCAAAAATTTCTCTAGAAAATAACCCTAGATCCAAAATTTAATTGAACGCTCCTGCAACAAATTTATATTTTGAGACGAGATCTTACCTTACATGGCCTAGATCTTGCTCGGATCTTGGAATTTCCTTTGAAAACCCTCAGATATCACCTGTACATAACCAGAAACCAAAACCCAGAAATCCAACACATACAAAAATCGAAAATGAAACCATGATCCCGAGTTAGAAATCAGGGAAAAAACAAAATCTAAATATTTACACTTTTAAAAATACAGATCTATACAATGTATTTACATATCTATGCATAAGAGTTGTAGATCTGTCAGATTTGAGGAGTGTAAGTCTGACGTTGCTCCCAGATCTGAAGATCTAAGGATTTTACTAGCCAAATCTAACTTTAAATTCAATAAAAGTTAAGATCAATTTTTTATTCAGGCACAAGCCCTAGAAAAACCCTGCAAAAAGAAAACTTAAGATAAGATTGGGGAATTAGATCTGGAGGGCTTTTCAGACCTTATTTCCTTGGGAGTCAGCTGGTTTAGCCGAGGACTTCCCCAAATGCTCAATTCTAAATCAGAGATATTTCTGCACACTTAAAGTTAAACTGTTAAATCAATAGAGAAATAAGATAAAAATGAAATTTTCAAGAGTTAGAGATTCTTGCTAACTCAATCCAATTAAAATTCTTACCCTAAATCCAGTAACCTAAGCAAGATACCTGCTCAATAGATTACTCTACAAGAGCTATTAATCAACAATTCATTGAAATAATTACCAGCGGAATATAAAGAACAAGTTTACCATAAAATGCCAAAGAGGAACACAACTTTCAAATAAAACCCCAAAGACTTCGTTTGTATTATTTCAAAAAGTATTACAGGAGAGCTTCAAGAGCTAGTACACGATCAAGAGATCGAATGATCAAAACACTGACACTAACCTCCAATGTATAGGTAAAATCTCCAATGGCTAGTTTGCTTGATCCTCGTCAAAGTGATCTCGACTGTTAAAAAAAATTGATTATCTTTTAATCTCGTCTGTCAAAATTATTATTTTTTGAGGAATTTCGAAATTTTCAATTAATTACTTTTTAATTAACTCAAAAATAATAATTTTGAGTTAATTACCTCAAAAATTGACTTTGACTTAACTATTAAGGCCCAAGGATCCAAAATTTCTCAAAATTTTCAATATTCCCTTGGCCCAGTCCTTTAAAATTTTAGTTTTTAGAGACCCATGAATTTTTCCTATGAAGAATTTAAATTTACCTAAGACATAAAATTAATTAAATTTTTGGCTTAGGAATTTTAATTTAATTTGGCCAGAAAATTTAATTAATTGACTCATGAGGGGATTAATTATTTTCCAACCCTCTTTCAAAAAATTAATACATTAAACCCATGAGGGGGAACACTCGTTCATAATAGATCTTTAATAATCTACCCAATTCTGCAACTCAAAATATGATCTAGTAGACTCAATAATCTGTAATAAAATGATCTAGCCAATTAGTTAGGAACATTCCCAAATTACTTTTGCTAAGAGTCGATAAAAAACACTAGGACTCACTTAGTATCTTGACGACAAAATCCACCCTAGCTTTGGGGTGAGGTTGGAGGGGAAAAACTCTGTTAATCATTTGTGTCTAGAGACACAGATGAATTAGTGAAATGAAAAACCTCTTAAGATAGAAATTGTCACCAAATACTTGGTTTACTTAGGCTGTTACATACATGATGGTCTTACTAAGATCATTTACATTATAAACATGCAAAATGAGTTTACATATTTTACAAAACTATCGACTGAATGATGAAACCTGAATGGCACGAACACTCGAACATGATAGATCCGTTTTGCGAAAAAAGGGGTGTACTGCTATGGGGTCGTTGACACAGAGTGGTCAACCTCTGGCTCTACTTATGTACACGTTGCTTCATCGGAGGAATGTGAGAATCTAGAATTTGCATCCAAGCAATACCCAAGATTATATAAGTAGTGTCCATCCAAAATTCATCATATAACATTAAGCACATGGAAAATAGAAGCTCTTCTATCATTTATTTTATTAGATTAGAAGCTCTTATAATCTAACTACAGAATGAAATGCTTGAAATAACAGGGTATAGGTTAGAAATACAATACAAAGGATGCCCCGTGGCATCAAATGTGTTCAATATAGTGCATACTGAGCATTTGCTTGCTTTCAGGCAAGTCTGTGGGTTGTTTTTCGGATGTGTCATGTCCAATCTTGCATACGGTAGGACTTTGTCTTATCTGAAAATCGAGTTGCTCGCGGCCATCAGATGAATCAAACCGCTTCCTTATTCTTTTTCTTTTTCGCTTCAGGCTTTCCTTCGTGGTAGACTATATTGTTAATGATGTGGAACAATGTGCTTGTGAACTTTCAGACGAAGTGTTTATGATATTTGTGACATGCTTCTCTTCATTCTACATCTGTTCTAGATCCTTTTCAATTTCTTCTCTGATCATGTCATCCTCAACTAAATCTTCATTAATGTGGCCAACCACTTTCCCAGGATATTCACAACAAGACGAGACCTGCTTTGATGATGGGAGAGTTATTTTCTGTTGAAAGCTCTTTGATTTTCTGCCATCTATCTTCTGGATCAAGCTGAAACTTTTGTTGCTGTGATTTCCTTTCTTCTAACTTCTTATGCATGGAACTCATTTCTCTAGCATGCCTTACAATTAATTTCTCTTGATTGAGATCAGTTTTCACGAATCTGTCTTGCAAAGTGATATGATTTGCCTGCATAGTTTTCATTTCTCGAGTGTGCTTTGCTTCCATTGCAATCATATGTTTATGAATAATGGACATCTTTTTAGAATGATTAACTTCCATTATCTTTAATCTGCTTTCGATGGTATCCATATTTATAATACACGGTACTTACTTTTTCTCTATGGCCAATAATCTATTATGAAGAGATATTTGATCAACTTCCATGTCCTTTATAATTTTATAATTTTCGCTTTCATGCCCATGAAACAATTTTGCATATAGTTTATCTTTTTCTTATGATTCACTTGCACAGTAGCTAACAGATTGTTGTGATCAAATTCCATGATGGCCATTTCTTCATCATGTCTTTCTTCCATGGCAGTCATTTGATTGGAGTGATTAAATTCCATTATTATCATTTCTTCTATATGTTTTTCTTCTAAGGCCAAGAACCTGCTCTGCATAGAACCAATTTCCTTGGCGTGATCTGCTGTTAATTTTTCTTGATTAAGTTCCATATTCTTAATGAATTGAGCCTGGTTGGCCTCCATATTCTTGTACCATTTGAATCAATTCGTTAACAAGATGCTTATTGTTGTCAACACTGATTTGACAACTTGTTTTTGCTTTACCACTATCATGGATTTGTGTTTTTTGCTTTATCTCCTGTTGATAGTTGAGTTCTCTACAATATCACTTTCATTATTTTGCATAGTACTGGGAGCACACGGCGAGCCACCTTCTTTTGTATATTTATCTTTAAAAGCATTGATGATGTGTTGTAAATAATAAAAAGACTCCTCAGGACAATTTTGAAACCAATCAATAGCATCACCTTTTAAGGAATAGCCAAGAGACGTATCTTGACATCTTCATGATTATATTGTGAAGGAAGATAATAGCTATTAATTATATGAGTAACCATCAAGAGATGCTTTCGAGCAGTGGTTGAATCACCACCCGAGAACAAAGGCATTTTACGAATGGCTTCTTCTGGCATGTCATGAAGGGTATCATCCATGATGACTTGCTTAAAGGTCAAGTAGATGTTAGAGAAAGAGATCTTTAATCAAGAAAAAGTCAGGAGGTCCACAAGAAGCGAGCTTCTTAGCAGAAATTCTTGTAAAAGATGAAAAAATTGGAGTCGCCAATTGAACATGAATCTAATTTAAAATCGAAAAATTAGTCGAGAGAAACAAATGGATATCAGGGAGGGATATTTGTTTGGGAGTAAATAGATGAATAAGTGGAGTCGCCACCCAAACAAGAAACCAACCGAAATGTCCAGGTGCTAAAGGTGCAAAATAGAGAAGATGAAATGATTAGTGATATGATGAAAGATACGGTGATGAAAATATGAAGAGATGAAATGGCGCCAAAAAATGTTATAACGTGTGACAGGCTAATGAATGGCGAAAAAAGATTAGAAGATTAGAAAATGTCGTTGAGACCAAGGACAAAAAAAACTATCCCTGGCAACGACGCCAAAAAATGTTGTAGCACAGAATATCTAGGCATCGCGACAACTGCTCAGATCGAGGGCTATCACCCTGATCCCAATCTCTCTGTTTATGCTGTCTCCCTACAACAGGCTAAGGGGGGTAGACCCTATGGAAATGGAATGAAGGAGAACTAGTTGGGAAGCAACCAGTTCTTTTTTCTTTTCTTTTGAGAAATATATTACATTTTGACTCAAGTACAATTTATGAAGACCGAACCTAGTTACATTCTTCAACACTTCCTCTTAACTAGGGAGGTATTCATATTTACATATAATCAAAGAGGTACATGGAATATCTCAAAACACATCATCTACGAAGAATTTTAGGCACCACAATGCCATGGACTAGATTCCTGACCAGGGCAATCTATCCATTGGTCTCTCAACAGTTAGGCATCACAATGCCACAGACTAGATTCCTGACCAGGGCAATCTATTCGATTGGGACTAAGGTGGACTAAAGCTTTCGACCTCTCTATGTACCATCAGAATTACTTACTGACCATGAACCCAGGGATCCAGGTGTGCAATCACCCGATGCCACCTTCGCTATCATACATCAACACAAAGTGCCAGCCAGAGGCCCTTCTAGGCATTGCTTCACTCACAAAGCCTCAACAACAAATCTCTCCCGATCAATCTGATCAGTAACCAACATGCTATCAACACTTCGAGATATTCACCTATACAAACACAACCCCAATCTTTTGATAAATCTACCCTCCTTACATCGTTGATTGCTCTTATAGAACCCTAGATAGGTAGGTTCTTTGGAAAACCCTAACCTAAGGGTATTTTGACAATGAATGAAACCCTAACCTACTTAGGGTTATTGATGGAGTCTAAAGAAATTTCGATTATGTTTGATATATTGATGATGTCATGTTTGGGGTTTTGGTATGATCATGAAAACCCTAACTTGTTAGGGTTCAAATGGTGTTGTCTAAAATCTCGAACCTTTGAAGTTTTGGTATAGTAGGGTTTGTTTTGCTATGTTATGAAACCCTAGATATTTAGGGTTTGGTTGGGTCTATAAGCAAAACCCTTGTTATGTATTTAAAGTACTAGGAATGAAACCCTAGGTATGTGTCCATTGGTTGAATCCCTAGCCTAGTCTAGGTCGATATATGTCTAATATGATAATGTTGCTTGACATATGATGAAGTCCTAGATATACATGTGTGTTGGCCTAATTATTAATGGTCATGAGTCCTAGGGTTTGGAAACAAGCCCTAGTCAAAAGTTGATGTTCTAAGATGGTATTGTTTGAAAAATTCTACGGTTTGCAGTGAAACCCTAGTAGTTGTTAAATTCTCTAGTATAACAATCTGGAATCTATGAATCTATATAGTGATCACTGAGAATTTGTAGATGGAAAATCTAGGGTTTACATCAAACCCTAGTAGAAGCTAGTCATGTTGATAAGCTGTGATTGATTGTTGGAGCTCATGTATGAAATCTAGGGTTTACATGAAATCCTAGTAGGAAGTCTAACATATGAATTTTGAAAATTGTTAGATGCATTAATCTGATTTGTTTCTAGGGTTTTCTATTTGAAAGGACTTGTCATATCGTTGAAATTGATATTTTGATTGAGCTATTGATGTGATTAAGGGTTTGTAACAAAACCTGGGCAAGAAATTGAAGTACTGAATTAGGTCAATTGTCTTAGGTCAAGCTTCCATTGTAGGCTTTAGGTTGTTGTCAAAGTCAATTTTTGTTTGGTCAAAGACTCCAACATCAAAGTCTCCTTGTTGTCAGCCTCATCATCAAGTCGGCTTCCCTCAATGAACATATGTTGCCCTAATATAGACACATCTCTTCAAGAAGTCATGTTGTAATAATTCAAAAGGAAACAACTATATATTTGAGTATAAGGATTTTGCTCAAATGACAAGGAGACAAGTTCAGATAAAATTTAGAGAGAATTTTTCTATGCTATTTTAGAGAAGAAGTTCGGTGCTATTGCAGAGATCTTAGCTAAATATAGTTCGGTGCAAAAATCAGTGTACAATTCGGATAGAATTTCAGTATACAATAGTGATGAAGTTCGGTGCAAATCTCAGTATACAGTTCGAATATGACAATGAAGGAGTTTGAAGCAAGATAACTTAGATCATTTCAGAGATTAGGTTCCTAGATTTTCGGTGAAGTCATAGTACTATGAAGATGTAACTTCGCTATAAATTGCAGAGAAGAATTCGGGCTAATCTGACTCAAGTTCAATGATATGTTTATGATCAAAGCAATGATATGTTTATGGGCTCAATGAAGAAGTACATTTGGTCTACAATTCATTGAAAGGAATTCAGTAGAGATGTGTCCATGACTGCACCAAGGGCTACTAGAGAACTAAGGATGAGGACATCTACACAAAACTAAGAATATATGATATTGAACTTTGAGCATGACTTGGATGCCACAGAATTGAAGTATGTCATCATTAGGAAATGATCAAAGTCTGACAAGGTTGACCTTGATGGAGGGAGTCTCTAGTATAGGTTGTGAAGGTCTTGGTCAGCTCATCTTGTTTTTGAATCTACTAAAGGATGAATTTTGACCAGGGTTTCCCCTATAGTGGGGTTTTGCCCTTGCTGCTTGCCTACATTTCGTTTCCTCTACTATTTGTTGTTTGGCATTAGTCTCGATGATACTGAACGAAAGAATAATAATAGTGAAACATCACAAGATGATGTCATAATAAAAGAAATCGATTAACTACCACACTTTGGATTTCTCAACATGATGGCCGGCCACCCACGAACAGTCATAGCTGTAATATCCCCAATTTTTATTTTTCGCATTAGAGATAATTTTGGAAAAAGGGAGACATTTCCGGCATTGGGACTTAGGAGGTGTTGACCATTGGAGTGGCACTTGAAGAGTTTTTGAAGACTCCATGCCCAAGGATGTATCAGAGGTTTCATGTACTATTAGAGATAATCATATCAACACTGACTAGACTTTTTCAACTCTACTTATTCTTCTCATCTTTTTCTGTTGTACTCAAATTCCACAACCCTTGTAGGGACAATGTAAAAGTGATACTAGTATGAGGAGTCGAGTCATGTAACAAGCCTAGGTAACTTGGGACCTCTTCATCAGGTGAGTTTACTCATGGAGGTTTTTTTCATTGGGCTAATTATCATATCCTTACGAGGACCTAATATTTTTTTGAGTTTTTTCCTCCAAGCATAGCCCCAAAGCTGGAGTATGGCTTGATCGTGAGGCCTTGGTTGAGTTCTAGCAGTTAGGGTCATTGTATATTACCATACTAGATCACACAAAAAATTTCGTGGATTTTTATTAGGTCTAGTGGGTCATATTTTAATTTTTAAAATTTATCGCAGGGCTGAAATTGCAATAAATTTTGTATATGTAATGTTGATGTCTAGAGAAGTTGTATGGGGTATGAGTAATAAAAGTTACACCTCTCACCCTCAATCTTCTACTATGACACACTTTGAGGGGTTAATATGTGTTCTAAACCCTCAAAACTCATTTTTCCTAAGTTTAGTGAAAAATGTGGCAATAAATTAAGTCAAAAATCAATTAAATGGAGAAACAAATAACTCCATGTGACAAAATGACATGGAAATGACTTGGAAATTATCTCAAGTCAAAGAATGAGTCAAAGGACAAGTGGAAGATGATTTAACACCTTGCATCATAAATACATTGCCCACTCAAGGAAATTGAATTTTTGGCATTAAATGAGGAAGTTGCTTACTTGGAAATTCGAATTTGAGAAGTTAATGCACATTTGGGAAGATTTGGTGGAGATTTTTGTTGGAAATTGTCCTCACATTGGTTCTCACCCAGATACACTTGTCATTTCATCATGGAATTCTATTTTGCTGGAGGGATTCTTGATGCCATTTGGGAAATTTGAATTTGCGAGAAGGTGCTTTGGGATTGTCACCATTTTCCTTGGGATTGACTCCCAAGCTTCTATATAATAAGAGCTTTGTGCTCTCACTTATGAATGTATTGTCTACTAGTTATTGTGCTTGCGGAAACAATGCTACTTTGTACTTCTTTTCAAGAATATCAATAAAGACTTTGGGGGTCCATTCATGGGTGCTCTTCCTTTGGAGCATGGTGCATTGTGATCTATTGGTATAATCTTTTCTGTGCTTTGAGTTATTTCATTTTTCCTATATTCTTGTGAACTTTCTAGTGCAAAGCTATCTTGTATTAGCATTTGATTTGAAAGTAGGCTTTAGATATTGGAAGTTCTAGTTTATTTTCAAATAAATTTCTAGAAGTTTCAATTAATTTTTTGCTTATCTAAATCTGTATGGACTAATGTGTGACTCGTGTTTGTAAAATAATCTTTGGATCAAGTGTGAGGGGAAGTTTTTGGGAGAGAAACCCACTCTTGAAGCACCTTCAAAGGAACTCCTATTTGTTATTTGGATTTTCATAGTTTATCCTACAAAGAAGTCTTGCAGGGATTCATTTAGATATAGCTTGTATATAGGCAAATCAAATTTAAAAATTCAAAATTTTTAAAATAGTGATTCATTGATTCATATTAGCTATTTGAGAGCTTTTCTAAGCTAATCCAAGTGATGGGGTTCACTCCCATCACATGATTTGGTTTCTTGTATATTATTTGTATTTTATTTAGTTGTTTACATATTCTCTCTACACGAAATTGTTTCTTGATCTTGCAACCCATAGGTAGAGTGTTGGTGATAAGAGCATCAAGGAAGGATCACACAAACTCTAACACTTTTCCTTGTAGGACCTCTCAAACCCTTTCAAATTTGATTTTTTAAGGAGGTCCTGGACAATGAGGAGGGCTGCTATTTGGCAAGTCCGTGGGCATTTGAGGAGGATTGGCTCCTTGTCTAATGCAACACTTCATTCACCATTGGAGGCAAAGCTTTGATACATCAAGAGACACTTAACTTCAATTTTGAGAGCTTTCTCATTGTACTTTCCTCATTTTATGAATTTGACTTTTGAGAAGGAGATCCAAAGCTTGAGAGACTTCATATATTGTAAAGACTCCTCTTGAAGATTTACTTGAGACCTCTTGAATGTTCCTCATCTTGTAACATCTAATAAAAGCTTAGTTTTTCTTGTGAGAGCTTGGGTTTTCACCCAAGGCATCCTTTTCTCCTTTTTCAAAAGGAGGAACATGTGAGTGGTTTGATCTTGAGCTTGTTTTCTTAGATTTTATTTTGCAGGCTTTAAAATTAACATAACCTCACCTTCACAATCTAATTTTCTGAAATTGCTTTTATTACTTATTTTTCATTTTTATTCTTTGCCATTTCAAGTTTAGCTTTCAAATACAATTTTAAATTTTATCCTTGGAAGCAATTTATTTTATTTTATGCAAGGCATCTCATTTCAATTAGCAAAGTTGATTTAGTTAGTGTGACAATTTGCTTCATGTTGGCCTCACAATAGGCTCATTGTTTACATGCTCATTTATTGTAAGTTATTTGCTCATTTTGCAAGCACATAAATTGGAAGCTTCATTTCATTGCCTTAGTTGGTTATAGATTTATCATTTATTAAAGCAATTACTTTGAGCAACTTTTAATCGTATATGTTCATGAAGCTTATGTATCTTGCATTATCTTGAGCAACTATCCAAGTTATCTTTTTTGAGCATATTTCCATTTATTTGAAGCAAAATATTTAGTAATCTTAGTTAATTCATGTGCAAGCTAATTTCCTTTCCCAATTGAATTTACATTTGCAATTTACTTTGAGCACTATTTCCTAAGTGTGGAAAAAGTCGTGAAAAAGTCGCGAATTTTTGAAAAAATCGGGATTTTTTGAAGGAGCCGATAAAATCGACCGATTTTTTCGCGACTTTTTCAAAATCGAAAAAATCGGGATTTAATCATAAAACTCCCGACTTTTTGCCGAGTCAAACGAAAATATCGTAAGTCAATTTGCACGGTAAATAAAAAGCCCGAAAATCGATTTTTATTGGTTCATTTTTGTCGATTTGCTGTCGGTTTGCTGTGTTCACTGTTTAGCACTGTGAGAGTCGAGAGGGTTCAGAGTTCGAGTCATTGGACGTTGAAAATTGCCGTTTAATTCTCCACGGAGTCACAGACCACCGTTCGAGCAGCGAGCTTGCACATTGAAGGTTTACTGTTTGTCATTCTCCACAGACCACGACCGAAATAAGGAACGGTCGGTATAGGAGTTTCTTCATTGCGACCCGGGTGAGTTTTAATTTTACGTTTTAACTTAATTCCAAATGCCAGCAGCAAAATACCTTAACGCAAATGCCACGATTAATATGCTACGGTTATTTTTAATTGTCTGTGTGTTGGACCGTTGGTTTTTATTATTTATCAACATCATAATCTGTCAATACTATATTTAAAACCCCAATCATCTGCTACTGCATTGTCTCGACTCTCAACTCCACTGAAAATCAAACCGTTCAGATTTTAGTTATAAGAATATAGGACATGAAATAGGTGAAGTATCTCAAACTTACATCTCTATTAAAAACATTCGGCTATAACTATTATTAACCTACTTATGTACAGACTCAATAATAATTTATAAATATACACCAATAACAAATTAAGTTTGCAGAGAAAAGACAAATGCACATGTTCCAGAATCATAATTTATTGATAAAAAATGTTCATACAGAGTCCAGAGTCCAGACAACTAAAATCACAAGAAGTCATGCAACCAGATCAGCTCCTAGTGTTCCTCTACTTGAATTTAGTAATTTACCAAATGTTCCAACTTCCAACTTCCATCGTTACAAATGCTATAACTCCTTTCAGGCTTCAGCATTCTATGATTTTTTGAATTAAAATTTAAGAGTATCCAACAGTAACTGCAATGACAAATTATTAAAATTTATTGATCCCAGATTTTATTAACTTTGGTAATAGTGGTTTTTGTTTTTTTTTAATTTTTGTTTTGTGCCCAGGTTCAAACATCAAAAAGTTTCAAACAAAATGCCAAGGAATTTGGATCCTTTCTGGCAGTATGGTGAACCTGATCCTGTACCCGAAACTGGAGGTGTCACTAGAACGTATTTGACTTGCAAGTTGTGTGGAAAGCATATGTCAGGGGGTGTCAACAGATTAAAATTCCATATAGGGCAAATTCCAGGGCAAAATATAGAACTTTGCCCAAATCCATCTCCAGAAATTATCCGACAGGCCATTAAATCGTTGATGGATAAAGAAGATGGCAAAGACACCAGGGCAGTAATGAAAAGGCAACTTGTAGGGAGCTCAAGACTAGGGGTAAGTGAGAGTGCTTCTTCTGCTTCAGCATCACCTTCCAGTTCCAACCCCTCAGCTTTTTCATCCTTTTTTGTCCCTAGAACGACACCTGGTGCACAACTTGGCATCAAATCAGCAATTAAAAAAAAGGAAAAGGCAGAAGCTGACAGGTTGGTGAGTAGATGTCTTCTATGGAGTGATGTTCCTTTCAACATTGCCAAGACAAACCCATTCTACCAACCTATGTTTGATGCTGTTGCTGTCGTTGTCCCGGGGTACAAAGCCCCTACCTTTGCACAGTTGAGAGGGCCTCTTCTTCAAGAGGAAAATAATGATTGCACTGCTAGACTGGAGGAGTTTAAGGCATCTTGGGAACACACTGGATGCACAGTCATGTCAGATGGTTGGACTGACCAGAAGGGTAGGACCCTTCTTAACTTTTTGGTTAGTTGTCCCAAGGGGACAATGTTTATGAAATCTGTTGATGCATCTGCACACATTAAAGATGCACGTTTATTATGTGAGTTGTTGGACATCTTCATTCAGGAAATAGGCCCACGGAATGTTGTCCAAGTCATAACGGACAACGCTGCAAATTATGTTTCAGCTGGCAGGTTGCTTATGGAGAGGTATCCTACCCTGTTTTGGACACCTTGTGCTACTCATTGTATTGACTTGATGTTGGAGGATATAGGTAAGATTCCTATGGTGAGGCATATTGTTGAATCATCCAAGAGCATAACAAAATTTATTTACAATCATGCATCTGTGCTTAGCTTGATGAGAAGATTCACCAACAACAAAGAGTTGGTGCGTCCTGCGATAACACGCTTTGCCACTACTTTCATATCTTTTCAGTCTCTGTTGAATTCTATGTGGGACGTGAAGAGCATGTTTCTTTCACAGGATTGGCGTGAGTTATCTATTAGCCGCAAACCAGAGGGAGAGGGCATATGTAGACTTGTTTCATATGATCAGAACTTTTGGGCAGGAGTAGAGGAGGTGTGTGCCATTTCAGAACCTTTGGTAAGGGTTCTTCGGTTGGTCGATGGAGGGAAGCCCGCAATGGGCTACTTGTATGAGGCCATGGATAGGGCCAAAGAAGCCATTCGTGCTTATTATGAAGATAAGGGAGATGAGGGGTTAGAGAAACAATAGGTCATATGGAGAGTGATTGATGACCGATGGAACAATACCCTCCATCGCCCCATTCATGCTGCAGGTATCTACTTCAACCCCGCATTTTCTTACTCCTGTGGTTTCAGATTTGATGCCGAGGTGATGGATGGATTCTTCACATGTGTTGAGAGGAGGGTGGTATCTGAGCAAGAACGTGAAGAAATTTCCAAAGAAATGGAAATATATAGGATGGCTGGTGGCACATTTGGTTTTACCATGGCTATTAAGAGTAGGACAACCAAAATGCCAGGTAAGCTTCAGTTTGTTTCAAGTTTCAACTTTCAAATTTAATAATTCATTGTCTCTTCATAATTTTTGCTTCTCATTTTTATTTTAACTTGTAGATGCTTGGTGGACAAGCTATGGTGGTAAAGTACCCCACCTCCAAAAGCTTGCCATCCGAGTGCTCAGCCAGACATGCAGTTCCTCTGGGTGTGAGCGCAATTGGAGTGTCTTTGACAAAATACATAGCAAAAAGCGCAACAGGTAAAAAAATTTCAAATTAAAATTTTGAAATAATTTGATTATTTTTACTATATAAATTTTCCAAGTACTAATTTATAATCTATGACCCTTTTACAGATTGGAATCCCAACGTCTCAATGACATGGTGTATGTCTACTACAATCTTTGATTGTGGATGAGACAAATTCAGAAAACTCCTGATATGGATGCCATTTCATTGGACAATATTGATACCACTGCTGCATGGAGGGTCGAGACTGAGAGGCCAGTCATGGAATCGACCCCTGATTGGTTAGATGTGGATCCAGAGGCACTAGTGCCAGAGGAGGAAGCAGTTGTACAGCAGGAGGAGCCAGTGGTAGAGGAGGAGGAGCAGAGTCAGGAGGCAGAGCAGGAGGAGGATGTGGAGGAGGAGGTGACACCATCTAGGATGGGCAGTAGCAGTGGCAGCGTCAGCGGTAGAGGAGAGAGGCCACCTGTTTTTTTTGCTTCTAGAGGACGACTGGGTCCATCTGTATTCCGAGGGGCAGAGCCTTCTTCCTCTAGAGGAAAAGGCAAAGCCATTCCCTATTCCCGTAAAAGGGGCAGGGGATCTTCATCTTAGTGATTTACTTTATGACATGGAGATGACTCATGATATACATTATTATATTTTTTGTTGATATTTTGACTCTTGAGACTGAGACTCAAGATTCGGGACTCGATTCACTATTTTGATATGTGATGTAGCACTAGACTTCATATACATATTATATATTAGCTTTCTTTACATGTTTATGTGGAAATGCATTTATTTGATGTTGTGGATACTTTAGATGCTAAAAAAATTGAAAAAATTTGAATAATTTTGTATTTTTTAAATTTTGCCGACTTTTTCAAAAAACCCCCGACTTTGCCGAGTTTTTCAACTTTTTTACCCTTGCCGATTTAATCTCGACTTAGACTTTTTCCACATTGGTAAAAACCTCTTGGTGAGGCCTATATTAACTATCACAGGCGGTGTCTTGTTAGTTGAGTACGCTGTCTGTGATTTGGTTGAACCATGTCTGTCCTTGAAAGTTTTCATTGAGGCGAGATCATCCCTATCCAGTTGGAGGACCCTGGTGGATTTAACATGTGGACTAATTATTCAAGGGTACAATAAGTATAGAGAGTCCCTTGAAGTTTCAACGAGGCGTCCTCGTCCAATCCCACATCGTTAGAGTCTATAGAGTCTGTAGAGTGACCTTGGCCTGATCCAATCTTACGTCACTGACCTCACTCACAACATAACGGTCTCTTGTGACAAATTTCCCGTCTCTTGTGGATATTTTCGCAACTCTTGAGCGGTTCATGGTTTTCGATATAAAGTTGTAAATTTTTGTGAATTGTTACATGCAGAGCAATTTTACTTTTCTCACAACAATCATATAAATAGTTAAGCAAAATGCAGATAGAACATATAAGTGGATCTTACGGAAGACAAATCAGAAACAGGAAAAATGTGGTGGTTCGTTACGGCGGTCAACAGGATGCTTCAACCAGCAAAGTCTCCTTGGTCAGCCAACCCAGCATGTGTCACAACAGTCCTCCAATCAGCAAACGAGTCAAACCAAGTCAACTCCAAAAAAGTCAACGATGTCCTGAAAAAGTCAACGCAGGGCAGCAAGCTAAAAGTCAACGCAGCAGCAGATTGGTCAACCCTTTGACCTCGATTTCTGTGCCAAATAGTACGGCCTTCCAAAATCGAACTTCCCACAAATTTTCAGCCCAATTGGACCATGTGTTGACCAAAGTCAACGCTGGTCAAACTTTCTGCAAAACCCTAACTGCAGAAATTCGTCCTTCAGCTCAGCCGTACAGATTTGTCCTTCTTCTCCTTCACATGTGTGGGCTGAACTCGTCCTCCAAGGAGCTCGTACTAAATCAGATGAGAGAAGAAGATGTGAGTTGAGTTGTTGTGAAATGCTCTCCAACTTTGCCTGTATTTATATCCATCATTGGGGCGTGTGACACATCTGTTGGGGGTGTGAAACCTTAAGGCCGACCTGCACATATAATTTATTAAGAATAATAAATTCAAAATAAATGTTCTGCTCATCGGATTAAGACATATTATATATGGATTTTACACCTCTCCGAAAGAGGATTCCAACAAAAATATTAGCCTCTTAATCCGAGCATCATAACATGGAGTTTGGACCTAGTTGTCCAAATTTAACACTCCCTCTCAACTAGGGAGAACTCCATCCATCAGTGCAATCAAACATCGTGCGTCATCCCGCCGTAACTTGCTTTGCTGGCCTCTTTATTTCAGAACAAAAGTGGGTCAGTCACAAAGACATCATCCCCCGACTGACATAATCAGTCCAAAGGTTCAAAACCTCTATCAAACTCATGAAGAGTATCCAACCAACCCAAAGTTGGTTCATCTGACCCGAAGTCAGGCAGAGGTCCCAGACCTCACTAAACTTGATCCCAGATCAAGTGGTTGGACCGTGCCATCCTAGATAGAGAGTACGGCAATCTCTGATGCGTCCATCGGTCTTTGCTAATAGTCTCTAGCTTTTCCCACCTCATTGGCCAAATGAGAGGTACTTCCCATGAGCCCTGAACTCAATGGGTAGGATGCATACGAGGCACAGATAAATGAGTGGCGAACCAGCTCAATAATCACAAGGGTGGGGCAGAAGCATTATGAGTGCTTATAGCTCCGAGAAGCTATCCCCAAAGCCCCCCAGAGCTCCCAGAGCTCATCGTCCAACAGGACCCACATCATAGGGTCTTTCCACGACACCAAGACTCTCCCGGAAGGTTAGGAACTTGACCTTCCCCAGGGGCTTAGTGAGAATATCCGCGACCTGCTCATCAGTTCCTATATGATCGCGCCTTACGGCGCCTCGCTGTACCATATCCCGGATAAAGTGGTACCTGATATCAATATGCTTGGATCGGTCGTGGAACACAGGATTCTCAGTCATACGAATCCCACTCTGATTATCACAGAGTATCACAGTGGTATCTAGCACATGTCCAAGCAGCTCACTAAAGAGCTTCCGCAACCAAACTGCTTCACAACAGGCCATACTAGCAGCAATGTATTCGGCCTCCGCGGTGCTCAAAGCCACCGACTTCTGCTTCCTGCTCATCCATGAGATCGAAACAGAACCAAGATTGAAGCAGCATCCCGATGTGCTCTTACGATCCACCACACTGCCAGCCCAATCGGCATCAGTATATCCACGGAGTATCACACTCCCGGCAGTGTATCTCAGCCCATGGTTTATCGTGCCCAGAAGATATCTCAAAAGATTCTTGGCACCAACCCAGTGAAAATGATGAGGCTCAACCATCTGTTGACTCAAAGTGTTCACTGCAAAACATATGTCCGGACGGGTGTTCACTAAGAACATCAAAGCTCCTATGAGTTGACGATACTCATTAGGATTGGCCAAGATAGGCCCAGCAGCGCTGCCACTCAACTTCTTAAAGTTGAGTTCCATCGGTGTCGACACGGACTTACAGTCCACCATTCCAAATCTTTCCAGAAGCTTCACAATGTATTTTCCTTGAGAAAGGAAAATCTCTCCAGGTCTCTGCCAGACCTCTAGGCCTAGGAAGTAGTGCATCAATCCTAGGTCCTTCATCTCGAACTCAGCAGCGAGCTCCCTCTTACATTGATGAATGAGAGGGTCAGCACCTGTCAGGAAGAGGTCGTCCACATACAGCACTAGAATGAGAGGCTTCCCCTGCACAACCTTGAAGTAAAGGTTCGGATCAGCATTACTTCGAGTGAAGCCCGGCTTCATCAAGTAACTATCCATCCTCTCGTACCAAGCTCTGGGTGCTTGCTTTAACCCATAGAGGGCTTTCTTCAACCTGCAGACATGAGTGTCTCGATTTTGAACTTCAAATCCCAGAGGTTGTTCCACATACACCTCTTCCTTTATTGCACCATGCAGAAAAGCGGTCTTGACATCCATCCGATGAAGACTCCATCCTTGCGTAGCAGCAAGGGCTATGATTGATCGAATGGTGGTATATCGTGCCACAGGTGCAAATATGTCATCATAGTCAATTCCTTCCTTTTGAGAGAAGCCATGGGCAACAAACCTTGCCTTGAACTTTTCAACACTCCCATCAGATCCATGTTTGATCTTGTAGAGCCATTTTGCGGTGACAACAGATTTGTCCTTCGGTCTCGGGACCACATCCCAGACATCATTCTTCATTATGGACTCATATTCTTCGTACATAGCATCCTTCCAGACTTGATGCTTTACGGCTTCCTCAAAAGATCCAGGTTCAGATTGTACAATAGTACTCATGGCAGCTAGATACCCTTGGTATCTACACGGCTTCTTGCTTTCTCGGAATGTCCCCCTTGGGGCAGCATGACCCTCAGCATCTTCGAGGGTGTCCCTGAGCCATGATGGTCTCTTTTCCTAGAGAAGGGGAAGGATCAATAGGGTCCATTGGCCCTTCAACATCAGGCATAGTCTCATCCTGGGGTTCTTCCAGATTTACAGGTCTTTCTTCATGATTTTCTTCAGATCTAGGAAGATCTACTACTTTCTTCAGGGAAGCATCTTCGTCAAAAGTGACATCATGGCTTATCACTACTTCCCTTTGACCAGGTACATAGACTCTATATGCCTTAGAAGTCTCACTGTAGCCCACAAACATTCCTTTCTTCCCAGTAGCATCCAGCTTACTTCTCTTTTCTTTCGGCACATGAAAATAGACGGGACATCCAAAAATTCTGAAATGTGAGACATCAGGTTTCTTACCAGAGAAAACCTCTTCGGGAGTTTTGGAGTCCAAAGCGGAATGAGGGCATCGGTTTTGAATGTACACAGCAGTATTTGCAGCTTCTCCCCACCGAAACTTTGGTAGACCCTGGTCACATAGCATGGCACGGGCAGCTTCCACAATAGTCCTATTCTTGCGTTCAGCAACACCATTCTGCTCAGGAGTATATGCAGTGGTAGTCTCCCTCTTAATGCCAGCTGCTCTGCAAAAGTCTTTGAACTCATTTGACTCATATTCGGTGCCATTGTCAGTCCTCAAAATCTTGATCTTCTTTCCGGTCATATTTTCCACCAAGGCTTTGAAGGTACGGAACCACATGAAAGCCTCATCCTTCTTCTTTAAGAAGTATATCCAGGTTTTGCGAGAGAAGTCATCAGTGAATGTCATGTAGTAGGAACATCCTCCCAGGGATGTCACGGGCAACATACCAGATAGATCAGAATGGACCAGTTGCAAAATATCATATGTCTTTGTGACACTTGAGGGGAAAGGTCCCCTTGTATGTTTTCCTTCGACACAGCCCTTACATACACCTTCATGATTATTTCCAAAGTCAGGCATCCCTGTCACCACCTTCCTTGCTTCGGGAAGGGCCTTGTAATGAAGGTGTCCAAATCTTCGGTGCCATAGTTCGGTTTGTCGGATAGTATCACAAGTCATAGCTCCCAACGGACTCCCTCCAACTGGTAGAGTGTACCAACTCTAAAACCAATTGAGATAGCTTCATTGAAGCTCTCCTTCCCATGAGCACCTTTCCATCGAGAGGATTACATTGGATCCTTTGTCTTCCATAGCGGTCTGGACACAAGGTTCTTCTTCAGACTGGAGAGTACATAGAAATTACATCTTGCAAACGTAGGACTTGTCCTTGAGACAAGTGGAGGGTCACAGTCCCTGTCCCTTTCACAGGATAAGTGGCATTGTCCCCAAGGATAATTTCTAGATTAGTATCCCTTTCAACCATGTCAGAAAGTGCTTCCTTGAATCCGGTGATGTGTCTTGAGGCACCACTATCGATTAGCCAGACATCCATAGTGTCGGGAGGAGATGCAGCTGAGAGAGCAGATACTAGAATATACTCATTTCTTTTATCAACAACATTAGACTCCTCATACCTGGTATTTCTGGACCTTTTAGAAGGTTGATTGTTTCCTCCAAAGTGAGCCTTCCTCTTTCCTTTGGATTTGTCATTTCTTCGATTCCCATTCCTTCGGTTGTTGTTGTTATCATCACTATCGGGAGAATCCTTCTTGAAGGGGCATTCTCTAGCATAGTGACCAGGCCTATGGCAGGTGAAACATTTTCCCTTCTTCTCTTGAGTCCTTGTTCTTTCTTTGTCCTTAGAACCACCAGAGTTCTTCTTTCGGGTATGAGCACCATAGGCAACATTTCTGTCATTATCGAATTCCTTCATCCTTGTTTCTTCTTGCATGCATCTAGACAGAAGCTCATCAAAGTTAGGAATGGTATTATTGTTGAGAATGGTAGTTGTGAATACTTGCCATTCATATGGGAGTCCTCCAAGTGCGGTGAGAACCATCTCACGATCAGCTATTGTCTCCCCAATAGCTAGTAGATTGTTCCTTGTTTTGGTTAATTTCAGAAAGAAAGTTTGAATAGACTCATCCCGGCCCTTCTTCATATTCTTCAACTTGTTCTTGAGGAATAGCACTTGGTTCACATTGTTTACCTTGAACATGAGGATCAATTTGTCATACATCTCCTTGGATGTGCCTAGTTCAGATATATAGGCAACCAGACTCTTATGTATGGATTCCCTGATCATCAGCTTTGCTTTGATCTCTCCCTTCTTATACTTGTTTCTAACAGCAGCGGTAGCATTGGATGGAGGTTCTTGAATCTTACCCAGCACATGATCCAAGAGATCATGGTCTTCCAATTTGAGATCTAATATCATCTTCCGGGCATGGAAGTCAGCTTGTCATTCTCCTTGAATTCAAGACTTGTGGAACCCATTTCTTCCGGTGGTGATTGCTAAAGATAGAGTTTGTCTTCACCTCAGCTCTGATACCATGTAAATTTTTGTAGATGTTCTATGCTAGGAGCAACTTTACTTTTCTCACAGCAATCATACAAATAGTTAAGTAAAATGCAGATAGAACATATAAGTGGATCTTACAGAAGACAAATCAGAAACAGGAAAAAAAGTGGTGGTGCTTTACGGCGGTCAACAGGATGCTTCAACCAGCAAAGTCTCCTTGGTCAGCCAACCCAGAATGTGTCACAACAGTCCTCTAATCAGCAAACGAGTCAACCCAAGTCAACTCCAAAAAAAGTCAACGCTGTCCTGAAAAAGTCAACGCAGGGCAGCAAGCTAAAGTCAATGCAGCAGCAGATTGGTCAACCCTTTGACCTCGATTTCTGTGCCAAATAGTACGGCCTTCCAAAATCAAACTTCCCACAAATTTTCAACCCAATTGGACCATGCGTTGACCAAAGTCAACGCTGGTCAAACTTTCTGCAAAACCCTAACTGCAGAAAATCGTCCTTCAGCTCAGCCGTACAGTTTTGTCCTTCTTCTCCTTCACACGTGTGGGCTGAACTAGTCCTCCAAGGAGCTCATACTATCTCAGATGAGAGAAGAAGATGTGAGTTGTGTTGTGATGAAATGCTCTCCAACTTTGCCTGTATTTATATCCATCATTGGGCGTGTGACACATCTGCTGGGGGTGTGAAACCTTAAGGCCGACCTGCACATATAATTAATTATAAATAATAAATTCAAAATAAATGTTCTACTCATCGGATTAAGACATATTATATATGGATTTTACACCTCTCCGAAAGAGGAATCCAACAAAAATATTAGCCTCTTAATCTGAGCATCATAACATGGAGTTTGGACCTAGTTGTCCAAATTTAACAATAAGATATTGAGGGTGTTAGTGTAAGTATTTGCATCCTGTCACCAGTGATCAAATAAACTCTTATCATGTCTCATTAGGGTCCCATAGTCAATTTTTTGTCATTTCACTAGGCCTTCAAGAAACAATTTGGGCACTGGTCATTATGTTTAGGAATATTTTCCACTCCCAAAAATTTAAATTACTAGTCCATGTCATCACTCATTTGATTGTATCATCATTAAGATATTTTCATCATATTTTCAGTCATAATAACCATAATTTAATTCAGTTCCATGTTTCCATTAGGTCATTAAGGTTTCAAGGTCACCAAAACTCTCATTTCATGCATAAAATCTGGCAATTGGAGGAGTGGTAATAGCCAATTTTCTTCAATAAAATTTGATTTCAAAAATGTAATTTTATGTTTCTAAATATAATAAGTGCTTCATGCTTAAAAGCTACAGTTCAAGGTTTTATAAAGATTCAATGTTCCAAAGAAATTCCCAAAATATAGTTGCTACAGGAGAGTTGCTATACTTCTGGAGTACTCTTGGGAAAAATCCATTTTCTATGTCATAGAGTGTCCAAATGACCTACTGGATGAGTCAAATGATAACTAGACAAATATATATTTCCAATTAACTATCATGATCTCAATTTGGAGTTCAGGAAGGCCTCCAAAAGTGACATGCATCTTCAAGTTGCACTTTTCCTAGGGACTTGCTACGCTTTTTGACAAGTCTTAGGAGAATCGATTTTTGAGGGGCTATACTGGATCATTTTCAGTGCTTGAGGGGCCCATTGTGTTACAGACAGAGCAATATTTCCAATGCAATATCATGAGCTCAATTTGGAGTTTAGGGAGGCCTCCAAACGTGGTATGTAATCTTACGTTGTGATTTTATCAGGGACACATTGCACTTTTCTTAAGCACGTTGTGGTTTTTGCAGTGAAGGAGCCACAAACTCAAAGCTTGTTTTCAAGGTTTCTAAAATGAAATTAAAGGTTTCTTTACCCATATTCAAGTAATTTTCATCGTCTATGCCCCTCCTATCAGCTCATTTTCATAATTTTATGGTGTAACCTTCCCATTAACCTCCATGCTATGTTTTGGTGATTAAACCCTAGATTTCATATTTTCAAGGTTGATTTGCTTTCCCTAAGACCCATTTACATCCCTCACACTCTAATTCATCCCCCAATACCCTTACATCCCCTTTTTCCCCATTCCTAATTCATATTCCCTAAAACGCTACCCCTACGCTCTGCTTTTCTAGGTATCTAGACTACATCCCTGTAATTGAATTTCCTACCCTATATCCCTTGTCATTTCAACTCCCCATCACTTCCATAAGATTCCTAAATCCCTTACACCCTTAATAAAATTTTCCCTCACTTATCCCAACTCCTTAACCCTATAATCGCACTCCCTTTTCCTTCCCCTTCTCCCATTGGGTTTCTAAGAAAAACTGAACATTATGGAGGGAGAGAGAAACATTATGGAGGTAGAGAGAAACATTATGGAGGAAGAGAGAAACATAATCGAAGAAGAGAAGAACACCTACAATAAAGGGGGAAGGATCTTGAGGCTTGAACCATCAGAAACTAGGGAATTGATGTCATCAGAAACTAGGGAATTGATGTCATCACCCCTAGTTTTGTGAGATGGTTCAAAGAGTTCAGAGCCATCCTAATTTGACTAGGATCTTCATCACCAACCTACAGAAATACCAGTTCACCATTGCAAGGGTGAAATTTACCATTTCAATAGATTTTATTGTGAAAGCTACAACGATACCAAACCATGATCAGTATTGGTTCAAAGGCCTGAACCTAGACCTTGAGCAATACAAACCCTACTTGAAATCACAATGCAAAGGAAACCATAATTTGTAAAAAGGAGAAGGATAAGTTGGACCTACTTTTAGATATGTCCATGATAGCATAACACACCTTATTTGGCATCTCTAGAGCAATTTTGAGGAAATTTTGCGAAAATTTGAAAATTTTGAAAAAATCCTTGAAGGCACATTTTCCAGAAATGTCCTCTTTAGTCATCTTTTTGCATAGCATATTGTGGCAAAAAAAAGATGAATTTTGGGAAACTGGAGAAATTTTTTTTTCCTAATATATCAATGTACAAAAACCTATCTCACGTTTACACAGGTATTGCAGAATGAGAGATCCCTTCACATCTTCAAAACCTATTTTTTTGCCTGTACAAAGTCCTGTACAAAGTCCTGTTTTAGACACGTTTTTGCAGAGAATATTGTGGAAAATCAGAGATGCATATTGGGAAAATGGAGGATTTTATTGTTCCTAACATTCCAAAGAACAACACCATCTCTAAATTTTGTAAAAATATGTATGGTTAGTGATATATCTCTCCATATTTGAGGCCAATGTTACCAGAAAACTGTAATATTCCCAAATGGGAAAAGTAGGAATATAGTGCAAAACCATGGAAATAACAGTGTTAACATTAGATCAAAACATGAGGCCAATGTGGAGACCTTCGATTAATTATAATAGAAGAAAAATAGTACAAAATAATGGGCCACAAATCACATATCAAGACACAATAAGACTCCAACGAAGAAACCCTCAATATTGAGGTGCTCGTACTATATCAAAATGTGGGAGACACTGATACAGTGCAGTTTTAAAAGAAATGCTACAAAAAATGAGTACACAAAAGATATGGGGCTGATATATGCCTCAATAGATATAACAATTATAGATCTAGGCTCTATACAACCTCCAAAGAAGAACTCAAAAAGGGTTTTCAGAAATACACCAATGTACAAGATGGGAAGCAAAGCCCTGCCGCTAAAGATTCACTGCAACATATAAAGTTGAATGATGGGGATGATATAATATGAGAATAATGTAGCCTCCTCCAATGGATCCTCTAGATGAAAGGCTGATCCCTTCTCTAGAAAACCTCCTCCCTAAATGGTGTACTGAAACCACCTTGCAACTCCTCCCTAAAAGTAAGACAGAAAATGCATTGTAGGGGCAAATAAATAAGTGGCCTAATGCAAAATGCTGCAATAAGGCTCAAGGTACTTCCTTACTATCCTCCCAATGGAAAGGAATCCTCCTCCAGTGAGAATAATCACTAAAGTGACCCAAATATGTTCTCCACTGCTGCAACTTGCAACACAACACAACCCTCAGCAGGATCTACGTTGTAGATGAAAGATGAAGCTTTGGCCAAATGACTGATAGTGGAATGTAGTGAAAACTCTTCCTAGAGGCCTCTCAAGGAAAGAGGTGGGATTCCTAATCAGGAACACCCTTTTCTAAACATCACTACAATATTAGCTAAATAGCTGAAGAAATCTATATGTCTAAATAGACCATATATTCAGAAATATAAAAATACCAATACATAATGAAATATGGCTGTCATCCTCTTCCTTATATTAGTGATGATATTTCTAACCCTACGCCCCATCCATTAATGACACTACTTCCATGAAATATAAAACTGTGTTGTCCAATAATGAATCCCACTCCTCCATGACAGCTCTCTTGATTTGGTCAAGGTTGACCCAATCAAGGTGTTCCATTCCCTTTTCACACATAAGGGTGCTCAATTAAGTTGCCAAGATGTCCTCCTTTCACATTGGCATTGGTTTTATTCTTATTCAAGGAGATTTATTGATATACATATCCTCTTATTCACTAAACATGAAGAAGAAAACAAAAATTAATATTCCAACTAGCTCATGGTTAATTGTGAATATTACAAAAACCCATAAATTTGGAAATTTTTGCACAGCCTGACTGCAAAAAGTGCAGCGTGGGCCATGCTGCGCTTTTTTCGGAGGCCTTTGAATTCTAAAAAATATACATGGTTGTATAGAGAATGGTTTCTACATCAAGGTTTTACTATTGGCACTCCAAAAATGGAGCTTTTGACACGTGTAAAAGCCCAAAAACCTCCTAAAAAATACTTTTCTGTTGTGACCATTTTCAGCCTCCCGCTGTGCTTTTTGACAAGTCTTCATAAATTTAATTTTTTAGGAGCTTCACTCCACCCTTTTAAATTCTTCAGGACCTTTGTGGCACCTATACTGTAATATATTTCGAATGATCCATTTTGGTCCCAATTTGGATTTCAATAAGTCACTCAAAAGTGGATTTTAAGGCCCACGTTGTGCTTTTTACCAGGCACACTGTGTTTTTCTCAAGCACGTTGCGCTTTTTACAATTAACTTATTTCCCCATAATTTTCACTTTTTATCAGTTGATTGATAGATTAGAAGGATATTTAATGATTTAAATTTAAAAAGTAAATGTAATTATGTCTTTTACAGTTAATAGAGATAGATACATGAGGTAAATATGTAATTTTGGGTCAAATGAATCAGTTTCATTAAAGATAGGGATGAGCTTTTTGAGCTCCCTAATGATTAGGATTCCAGTTGGGGACTTTGGGGTTCAGATCCACAAGTCATGGATTTGACCCCTGAGAGAGGGAGAAGCATTTTTTGATCTATATATTTCATTTCCTTTGTAATTGCAAGGGTTGGATATTGTGTAATTTATATTTGAACACTATTGTAATCAGACATTTTGGCAGGCACTAATAGACAGATTTGCAACTATTTTGGTGGGATTCCTATGGTATGTGTTTTAGCAGTGTTTCCTCTTATGTTTTCATATGTTTGAATGTATTATGATTTCCATTTTCATGTCCATCTCTCAATGTGATTGATTCCTAAGTTAGATAAGAAGAATTCATTATTTGATTCATTGTTTTCGAGGAATTATTACAGTTCTATTTCATTTTCTTCTAATTGAAAAGAATTCATGATTTTGATGCTCTTTTTGAAACCCTGGTAGTCTAATCACACTCATCTCTAAACCTAAATGTGCTAAAGTGTGTGCCTACCTTCCCCCATCAGATCTCTACAAGTCTGATCCCCAATTCCTTCACCTAGTTCTTCCTTGACCTATTCACCATCCAGCACTCAAAATAAATCAATCAAAACCCTAGTGCTACTATACTTATCCTAAGATCCTCATTATCCAGTCAATTTGACAGTGATATCACAGAGAGAGCCCTATCCTGCCTAGTAGGGCTAGCTACTAGGCCAAAGCGGTATGTGGTTACCTTTGCTGGTCTCTTTCTCAGCCTTCAAAGATACAATGGAGTGATATCAGAGGGCGGGTTATTATTGGATTAGTTTTTTTACATTTTTTTATAAAACCATGATGAGTTGTCATGAATGCCAAATATTTCAAGGAAAGAGGAAACTGTTGCCACTCCCTTTGCAGCCCATATCTGTGCAAGCGTCATTTAAAAAATGGGGCCTTTATTCTATTGGAGAAATCTAACCTGCATATTATGCCCAACATAGGTGGATCTTGCTAGCTACTGGCTAATTCAACAAATGGATTGAAGCAATACCAACAAGGAAAGCTATAGATTTATTCATTATTCAGTTTTTAGAAACTAATATTTTGTCTCCGTTTAGTTGTCCTTCAAAAATAATTACAGATAATGCAGCTAGATTCTAGTCCAATAAAATGGTTGAGAGTCGCGAGAAATAAATCAAATTGGTTCACCCAACTACATATTATCTACAAGGTAATGGATTACCCGAATCTTCAAACAAATATTTGGTCAACATTACAAAGAAGATGTTAGAGGCCAATAAGAAAACATAGCATAAGAAGCTTGTTAATGCCTTGTCGGCAGACATAGTGAGCAGATAAAAGTCAATAGGTACGTATCCTTTCCAATTTGTATATGGAGTCGACACAATTTTCCCTACATCACTTGTGGTCCTAGTTATGAAACTATTACAGGAATTTCATAGTGAAGTGAATGATTTGCAGTGCTAGATCAATCAAATAGTCCATCTTCAGCAAACCAAATATGAGGTGTTTCAAAACACCTCTAAGCTTCAAGAGAGAATAAATAATGTATATGACCATAATAAAAAGGTAGATGATTTCAAAATTGATGATGTGGTCCTTCGTTGGGATGCTAGAAATGAAGAGAAAGGGAAACACTGTAAATTTGAGAACTTATGGAAGGGACCATACAAGATTTCAGTCTTAAGAGGAAAAAATGCTTATCTATTGGAGGAAATGAATGGAGAATATTTCATAGGAGTACCAATCAATGGTAGGCTTCTCAAAAACTACCTTCTCTTTGTTGGAAATATGATGCAGGATGTTGTCCTTGATGGCAACCCTTTGAATGAAGATGAAGACATGCGACTGATGACATGTGTTGTCCTTGATGGCAAACCATCTGATGAATTTATTCTTGACTTGATGGACTTAGTAAATGATGTAAATCTGATGTGATATGATGTTTGTTGACAATATGATGCTAAGTGTTGTCCTTGAAAGGCAACCCACTTGATGAAGATAATGACAACTTACTTGATGAAGTTGTGCTTAAGAGAATGTGTTCCTGATGAAGAAAATATGATGTTTCTACAGTGTGTACAGAAGGCTATGAAGAAAGGACTTCAGAATGTACTCAAAGTATGATGAAAAAGAGTATGTCTCTTGGTATACGCGGATTGGCCTATGGGAAGTCGCGTATGCACGCGGAAAATAACGTCCCAAGTCGCGTATGGGCTAAAGCGCTCAAAAAGTGCAAAACCAAGGGTAACCACCATGGTATTGACCCATTGTATTGGGTAATGATCCGCCTAATTAACCCCGTCCAGGTAGTTTTGGGCTCATGGTATTTTTTTGGCCCATGGTATTGAAAAAGGGGCTCATGGTATTGAAAAGGATAAACCTATATAAGGAGAAGAAATTCATTTTGCAAATCATGAGTGAGAGGGCAAGATGTCTGAGCTTGAATGAATACTTCTCATTGAAGTATATCTGTATGGAAAGGGTAAAGGTTTGATGATAGATCTGAATCTATGATGCACCTATGAAGAAATGATGAAGCGGGATATCTAGATCTGAAATGTATTTGTATCTACTAGATCTGTTTATGGAGTGATTAGATACGTGATGGGGCGTACATAAATACGAGTAAAGGGATGAATACGAGCTGAATATCTGATACGTGAAGAAGTATCTTTGCTCCATAATGATTGAAGATCTATCTGCTACTTCAACGCGGAGGAAGCGCGTATATACGCAGCTTCAGCGAAGAGAAAGCGCGTATGCGCAATAAAATAGACACTGAGTTATACGCTGGTTTGTATGGACGGAAGCGCGTATACACGCGACATCAGTGAAGGGAAAGCGCGTATGCAAACTAGGGCTTGCTGAAGCAAGGGGGTATGAAATATCTGATGCATTACTGCTTTGTGTTTACGCTTTATACGATCTATATTGATATGTATACGGTGTGATATATGTTTGTGTTTAAAAGTATGGAAAGGGTCCAGTATGAAAATATGATGAAATGTGGTACGAAAATTGTGTTTTATTGAAGTTGGTTGGATCCGATGTGAAAATTGATGAAGCGTGGTCCAAGGTGGTGCGAGGGTTGTAGCCTTCGGTCGGGGTCGTAGCTCCCTTCCGGTGAAATTTGATAAACGAGATCGAGGGTCGTAGCTCCCTTCCGGGGAGAGACGATAAACGAGTCGAGAAGTGCGTAGCTCCCTTCCCGGGAGAGGCATTTGGTAAACGAGCGCGGTGGGTGCAACGTGCGGTCAAATCTTTGCGCCGGCACATATGTTGTAAGATATTTTCTCTATAATAAAATATTGAAGGCTGAGCAACTGGAGCGGTGGTTTTCTCCCGACTTGGGTTTCCACCTAAAAATCCTGGTGTTCATGTGTGATTCTTTGTGTGATGGCTTATTCTGTTGTTACTGCACATGTTTACTGATAACTTAACATCATATGAATGAATGATGGAATAATATAAGTGAAGATTTAATGACGAGATCTAGATCTCTGTGTATCACACTAGTTTCATAAGGATCGCGGGGATCGCGTATATACGCTAGTTTGCGAAGGAAAGTAGTGTATGGGTTTTAAGGAATGAAAAAGTAAAGATTTGATTATGAAGTAATCTTGATTCACCCCCCTCTCGGTATTCTTCCCAACACTCTTGTATATTCCAAAGTTTATTTATCTCATTTTACATATCGGTTTAATTTTTACGCCCAAAGTGTGAAGGAGAAAGTCATCGAGGCTTGGAGCCTGAAGTGAAGGCCATAAATATCCCTTGATTTTTTGTTGTTTTCTATGTTCATTAAGAGTCAAGTCAGCCTATTTATGAGTCATGTTTCATTATTTAGTCTCGTCTTTTGATTTTGACTTCATGCCCAATGGTTAGGCTACTTGGTCTATGGTTTTCTTGACCCCTCCAAGGAGTTTCCATCCCTAGCTAGAGCCAATGTTAGTGTCAGTCTATAAAACTTTTCACCATTGATTAAATGGTCTCTTATCATGTCTTGCTAGGTTCTCAAAATCAAATATATGTCATATCATTAGGTCTTCAAGTAAAAAATTGGTCACTTGGTAGTGTGTCTAGGGCTACTTCCACTACTTTCAAAATTTTACATGCTGGTCCTTGTCATCACTCAATTAAGTGTACCATCATTGTAAGGTCATCAATATCATTTCATTTAGCATCCTCATGATTTCATTCATCTCAGTGTCTCCATTAGCTCATTAGGGTTTCAATTACCAAATTTGTCATTCCATGCATAAAATCCGACAATGGAGGAGTGGTAATAGGTAAATTTGTTCTATGAATTTGGTTTCAAATTTAATTTATGTTTCTAATATGTAATAATTTCATCATGTTCCTAAAGCTGCAATTGAAGGTTAAAAAAGCTACAAGGTTCCAAAAGTTATAAATTTCCAAAGTTACAATGTTCAAAAAATGCAAGTCATTCTTGGAAAAGGACAAGTGGGTCCCGTCCTTACTCAAAATAGTTCAACTCAGTTTATAGAAAGGTGAAAAAGACAAAATAGATATGTCATTTGCACTTAGCTATCCCCCTAGCATCAAGTTCCCCTCTTCCATTGCCAAGAAAATCAATGTTTTGCCTCTCATTGGAAATTTTTATCATTTCACTGCACATCTAGACAAGGCACTACACATAGGAAGGTTGCGCTATGCATCTGGCCAAATCATTGCACAAAGTAGCTCCTCGTTGCACATCTTCACTGTCAATAGGAAGAATACACTGCACATCTGGGTGAAACAATTTTTTTTGTGGGATGAAGCACAATAATTTCCAAAGGGTTTTCTTCTCTTAAAGAAGGTTCTACAAGCTTAAAAGAAGTAAGTAACACCATTCATCTTAACCCTTGCATCATATTTTCCTAAGTTGTAAGCTATACCTTCTCATAGAGTTTTTCTTGCTTTATCAGTCTCCTAGTAATAAAATTTTATTTTCCAAGGTAAAAACATATTACCATAGTTATATACCCTCCCTCACACCAATACCATATCCCACAACCTTAATATCCCATCATTTCCAATTCCTAAGCACTGAAACCCTAAACCCTAGCCTAGTTTTGCAATTTTGGGCAATTTTCCTAGCTAGGACTATGTAAAAATTTCTTACCTCAATTCCCTTACCCATTTAACTCCATTTCACTTCCTAAATTTTCGTAAGACCCATTTCCACCTCCCTAAATTTTCCTACTCTCATCTCCCTTCCCTAACCCCTCCATCCTATCCCTTTACACCTTTCCTATTTTTTCCCTCCTTTAACCTAGGGTTTCATTATGGAGACTGGCGGCTCACCTTCAAAAAATAAAAAATATAACAAGGGAGGCATGGTTTTGCGATTTTAACCTTCAAATTCTAGAAAAATATTTTCTTCTCCCTTCATCAATAAATGTTTTGAAGATGTGAACTGTCTGGAGTTTTGTAAGAAGATCCAAGAGGTTGGCTATCATGAGAAACTCACTCAAATTTTTGCCACTGCATTGAAGAGAGAAAAAGGTACCTTAGACGAGGTAGACTTTATAATTTCAGTTGATGCCATCTCTCAAGCCATGGTAATACCTAATAATGAAGATAATTGGTTCAAGGCTATGGATTTGGACATTGAGGAGTACAAACCTACTTAAAATCACATTACAGAAATGATCCTTCACATGTTTTTCCATTTAGATACTTACTTGATAAGTATGCTCCATTGATGAGAGTGATCATAAAATAATTCACATGTGAAGGATGGTTCTCAAGGCTCAGCCAATATCACATAAGGCTTCTCATGCACTTCACAACTTCTAAATCTCTAAATTTGTGTAGTTTCTAGTATAGGAGCATACATAAAATGTTTAAATAAGTGCATGTGAAAGTAAAACAACATATTCCTAGAATTTTTCATCATAGTTTGATAAAGGTCATGGTTCTCCATCAGATCGCAGAAAATAACATGACATGGGATACTTTCATTGAGGCAACCTTGCTTATCCTTGATGTTAGTCCACCTAGCAAGCAGCAAACCCTATCACCAACATGTCAAGAGGGGGGTTCATCAAACAGGTTGGAAGATTAATAGAAAAAGGAATCAGTTACAAAGAAAACCAAAGCATAAGTGACCAAAACATTAAAAAGAGGAGGAAGGCTTGTTTTTCTCCTTAGATTGAGGAAGCGGCCAAGCCAACATCAATAGAGCAAGAAACACCATTACAACATGAGACATCTATGCATGATGAGGAGCATGACTTTGAAATAGTAGAATTGGAGGTCAGTGAAGAAAATGAAAACCTAGAGAGGATCATCAAAGAAAAATATTCTCATTTCAAAGAGCTCAAGAAAAATTTGGAAAGGGATAATTTCATCATTTCCTTCCTAGAACAAGAGAACGATTAGTTGAAGGAAAAACAATTGTCTTTTAGAGAAAAGTGAGTTTGAAGCTACTATGCATGATGTGAAAGGAAAAAATGGGATGATAGTGAAGAGTCATAGAAGCATGAAGATAAGGTGAAAATGAAGAAGCCAAGGAGCATGGGCTCGATAAGAGAACTTCACAAGGAAAGAGAGAAAAACCCACTATATGAGGAGTTGACTTTTGAAGAAAGAACTTAGAATAGCCATGGAAATTAATGAAAATAGGGAGTTTTTCCTTGAGAAAGTCAATATTAACTTGGATAATCTCCTTGAAAAGGATAATAGAGATAACAATATGAAAAAACACATGGCTAACCATTACTACACAAGGAATATGATTTGCAATGTCAAAGTCAAATAATTGCAAGCAAAACTGAAGGAAGCCCTAATCAGCCGAAAGGAGAAGGGTAAGTTAGACCTGCTTACAAATGCTTCTGTAGTAGCATAGCACATCACAACAGGACTTCATGGAGCATGTTTGGAGAAATTTGTAAGAGTTTTGAACGAATTTTGCAATTTTGTGAATCTTTGAGTTTTTTGGCAATTTTGGTCACTGAGATGTGCTGCAAGCTCACACTACACATATGCTCAGAGCATCCAAGTGACCAAAAATTAGAATTTTTGGAAACATGATGACCTATACATCAGACCCATTTCCTTTTTTTTTTCAGATATCGTGCACATATTGCAAGAATAATGCAAGAAAGTGCCCAAAAAACAAGTTTCTGCCACTGTTTTGGACCCCTCGCTGAACATCTGGAGTAGTATTGGGAAAATGAGCATATCTCAGCCTATAAAAGGTCATTTTGAATGCTTAAATAGGCTATATATAACTAAAATATCCACTTTATCTATAACAGGTCTCAATTTCACATTTGGATTTCAGGAAGGCACTCAAAAACCTCCTCCAACATTTCGCTATGTATATGGAAAAAACCCACTAAATTTCCAGAAATTTACAGTGTAATTCTGTAATTTGTAAATTTACTGTGGTAAAAGGTTCAGAGTTGAATGATATAGGGTAAATGGTCAAAATTGAATTTAATTGTGGTTAATTTGAGTTATTTAAGTGTCTTATAATGTATTAAAAATATTTGATGAATTAGCTCAAGTGGTTCAAAAAAGGAGGAAGTTAGTTTGGTAACCTCCCTTGCTTGTAATAGACATTGAATAGGTGCATGAATTTAGTATTTCTTGGATGAAATTCGACCCTTGAGATAGGGGAGATTTTTTTTTGGTATATATCTATCATTTTTAGAGTCATTTGACTGGTTGGAGACCAGAGGATTGTAACTTTTGTAGCTTGTACTTTCACTTTCATTTTCAGAAATCAAAGGATGCAATTTCATATATTATCTATGAATTCATGTGGAGTGAGTTTATTATCATGTATATTCTATGTTATAGTATTTATTGAATGATATATAGCTCTTCTTTCATATCTTTTATCTTCAGTGGCTTTCCTTATAGTTCATAGGAAAAATTCTATTGATTTAACTTTACTTATATGGAAATGTCATCTTGTGTTTTCTTCTTCTAGTTTAATGAATTCATGAATGAACATGGTAATTAAATTCCTCTACCTTTTATGGCTCTCCACTATACCTAAAAAACCCTAAATCCATCTTAAATCCATTTCTACCTTGATCCTTTATATTTTTTCAAATATAAGTCCTTTGATACCTAGACCTAGCTACTTGGTTTCATCCCTAATCCAATATCAAACCCTAAATTTCTCAAAACCTACCTGAGCATCTCATATCTAGCCTAATATCTTAAATGTCACAGTCAATCCTTGGCTTTGATCTCATTAAGAGAGCCCTCTTGTGGTTACCTCCGTGATTTGTTACCTTTTTGAGTCTCCTTTTTTTGTGAGTCTCCTTTTCGGCCTTCGGAGACGAAAATTTGGAGTGCTAACACATTTCAAATGGATGACATGGTTAGAAAATCACATCATGATGCCACTATGCCACCTCACATAAATGGACAACTCATCTTCAATTCAGTTGTATAATGACCTTAAATCTAGTGTATTAGTTTTCCACCTCAACATGGAAGTTTGATTCGATAAGGATGACCAACATGAGTTGTTAGACATTTTGTTTAAATGATTAATAATCATAGAGTCCTTTTTAATTACCAACTCTATTAAAACAAAAATATCTATATTATTCATCAAAGTGATGTAATCCTAGTTAAATTAAGTCTCTAGGCCAAGTGTCGAAGTCTAGCCCAGGTTGTAGACCTTTGTAACAGAGATCTCACTCTATAAATGAGAGGTTTTATTGAATATGAAGGGGTTGATGAATGTACATGAGAGGACTATTATTTAATTTGGTTTCACCAAGCTAATGTACAGTTGCCTAAGTGTTTTTCAGACCTGAGAATTCCTTTAAGCTTATGTGTCTATGTTTTTCCCATTTTATGATATTATCATCAACTTCACATTCTCATGATTACTTGGAATTCATAGTATTATGCTCCAATTTCCTTCTTGTGTAATGGGTATGATGTAAAATTTTAGCTTTTAATCTTAATTCCCTCAATTTCCATGAACTACATTTTCTTGTAATTGAAGTCCCATTAGCTAACTCCATTCTCAATGGTATCCTTTCATACATCTTCCACCTAAAAAATTAATTAAAACACAAATAGTACACAATTATCCATCTACAAATATGAGTTTTATCTTGAATAGTTTATCTTGTCTTTGAGATAGCCCTCTCTGACTAGAAGGGCTATTTTTCTGTCCAAAGTGGCTTGAAACAGTTGCATTAGGTTGACCATTAAACAACCCATTTGGTCACAACCTAGTGATAACATAGAACATAAATAAAAATGGAACCTAATCGAACCATGAAAAAAGTGAGGCATCGAGACCGAGATGATAATAGAGTTCACCCATTAAACTCCTGCATTGGGCTAATTCTTTGGATTCACCTACAAAAGTCAAATAACTTTATTTCCTTATTCAATAAAGGTTGAATGTATACAATTCTTTACAAAAAGGATTGATTCCAAAAATTTCCTTATACTACAAAAAGAGCTTTCAAGGCCAACATAGTACATACATTTCCTAAATACCTCATAAATACTTCCCCTCTTTAGCTCTCAAGAATTTCTAAACAAGACTCCCTCCATAGAACTAAGCCTTGAAATACTCTCTCAAAACAAGATCTTCTTTCAAAGAGTACATAAGAGGGATTTTTAGCTTTCAAAGATCCCTAAAAAAAAGGAGAGGATATCTCCTTAGATCCATATTCCAAGGAGAGAATCACGATTTAGATCCATTAAAAGAGGATCTATGAGATTATGGAGAAGAAAATATCTCAACTCCACCAAAATTTCACCTTATCCAAAACTCAAGGTATATAGGAAATCCCATGAGGTTCTCAATTCCAACTTGGATTTATAAATTTATTTTGAGGAAGATTCTCTCATAAATAAATTTCTATTTTACAATTTAAAATTTAATAATTCATGAGAACATCCATATGATGCTTGTACACTTCATATTAAAAATGAAAATACTCATAACCTTTAGTATACCTAGGGGGGATAATATGTGGTACAAAGGGAGGTACCCATGGTAATAATGTGATGTAATAATAAAAAGTAAATGGCCGATAGCTAATAAATAAAGTGGTCAACTTGCATAATGCAAGGGACTGCAAGTAGTTAGGAAATAATGTGATAATCCATAGTATTAGATGTATGGTATTGAGAGACCCATGGTAATTACCCATGGTATTATGTGTATGAACCCTATATAGAGTTTATAATATTCCTAAATTACAACACAACTAGTTGGAATAGTATTTTGTTTTTGCTTCTTAATTTGCTGAATAAGAGGGTATGGAGACCCATAAATCTCCTTAGTAGGAATAAAATAACTGGTAATGTGAAAGGAGGACAACTTAGTAGCTTATTTAAGCACCCTTGTGCATGAATATTGGGTCAACTTTGACAAAATCAACAACGTTGTTATGGAGGAGTGGACATTTATTGAGGGACAACACAGTTTTGGAGGGAGATTTCATGCATGGAGATAGTGGCTTTAATGAGTGGAGCCGAGGGTGAGGAAAATCACCACCTATATAAGGAAGAGGATGGCAGCCATATATGTTATGTTTTGTTATGTTATGATATTTTTATTATATGGTTTGTTTAGACATATAGCTTTCTTCAACTATTTAGCTAATATTGCAGTGCTATTTAGAACAAGGTGTTCCCGAGAAGGAATCCTACCTCTATCCTTGAGGGGCCTAAAATGAAGAGTATTTCACTATCATTCCATATTCAGGCATTATGCCAAAGCTTTATTCTTGTGGTACACCAAATTTTCTGTTGAGAAATGTGTTCGAGTTGCAGGGTGTAACAGTGGAGAATGAATTCGAGTGTTTTCTGATTTTCTTTTCAATGGAGGAAGGTTTACCCTCATTGGGAGGCTGGTGAGGAAGGCCCTTGAGCCTTATTGCAACATTTGGCATCAGGCCACATCATCATTTTCCCCTACAACGCAGTTTCTTGTCTTGGATTGCGTTATTTTAGGGAGGAGTTGTAGGGGTGGTTTCAATACACCATTTGGAGAAGACGTTTTCTAGTGAAAGGATAAACATTTCATATATAGGATCCATTGGAGGAGGCTACATTATTTGGAATATCATATTAGTCACAAATTTCTAGTTTTTTTGTTGCAGTGAATCTTCAACCCTAGGGCTTTGATTCCTTTCTTCTATAGTGGTGTATTTCTAGAAACCCTTTTGGGTTCTTATTGGAGGTTGCATAGAGCCTTGATATTCATTGTAGATTACCTATTGAGGCATATAAAAACCATATATATTTTGTGTATTCATTTTCTGTAGCAGTGCACATATGACTGTGCTATAGCAGTCTTCTGGCATTTTGATATAGTAGTAACACCTCTTTCTTGAGGGATTTATTTATTGGAGGCTTGTTGTATCTTGTTATATGAATTTTTGGCCCATTACTTTATTCATATATGTTGTTTTTATGATGAATTGAAAGGCTCCATATTGGTCTCATGTATGTGGTGTTTACACTACTATTTCAAGCATTTTGCACTACATTCTTGCTTTTCCCATTTGTACATATTATAGTGGTATTATAGCATAATCTCGGCTCAGCGTGTGCATCTTCAGCCAATATGTAATCAAAAGAAGGAGATCCTTTCACAGATAGAGAGAAGAGGTATCTCAGAAGAAGAGACCGAAAGTATGACTATACATTTGGTAGAAAAGACAAGGGAAAAACCCCTTTATCAAAAGGAGATGAGGAGAAGGAGTTCTCAAGACTTCTTTTTCAAAATATGCAGGTCATTAACAAAGAAATCATAGAGATGAGGATGGATAGACATAGATATTCTCTAGGAGAGCTTATACATAAACAAATATCCATTTTTTCACCTTGTGGGTGTGAGCATTCATTTACACCATCATATCTACATCATGGTACCATGCCTACATTATTGGCAAGAGAAGAAGAGGAAGGAGAAACACCAAAGGAGGAGACTCTTGGTGACTATCTCCAAGAATATGAATCTCAATCTACAATATTTAAGGATAATCTAAACTTCCAAGGGTTTTTTCAAATCAAAGAAGATAGAAGACTTGGTAACCACAATATAAGAAGAGGGTGCATGCAACACACTTTGGGTTGATTCTTTCTACCTAATTTTGATGGGTCACCAAAGAGCACAACCAAGGATTGGGTAAAGAAGTTAGACACATATTTTCAACTACATTAAGTTTCAGAAGAGGAAGCGATTAGAGTAGCAGTGGTGCATCTTGAAGGTAAGGCTTATGCCTGGTGGTTTTATGAATCTTCTTCATTAAATAATGCAAATGTATCTACTTATGCAAATTTCACTAGGAGGTTAGTGAAAACATTTGATCAAAGACATACTGGAACTTCTTTGGGGGAGCTAGCCAAACCCAAGAAATCAGAACCTTTGCATGAGTTGGAAGGATCCATGATACCAACTGCATTTTAGAATATTGCTAAGGGGATTAAAGATCTGCAACATCTTTTTCCAAGGGAAAAAGCCCCACTTCAGAAATAATTTTATTCTCAAGAAGAAAACATGATAATTCCTCATTTAATAGGAGACCAAGCCAAAGGGTCTCTTAATGATGAGGTACTCTCCAATGATGAGGAGAAGGAAGAAGAAGAGCTAGAAAGAGCCTCCAATGCTATGACAACAGGAGGAGATCTATCACCATTTGGAGATAGAGATGAAGCAATTTCTTTAACTAAGGGAGCTCTTCTATATTTGCAAAAAGTTCCAAAGGATCTCAAATATGAAGATTAGGAGCACCATATGTGTATGTTGATAGGAAATGAGACAAAACAATGGAGGAATTATATTCCAACATTGAATATAGTCTTGGGGAAACACCCTATGATAGATCATTCCCTTGTGATCAAGACTTTTGGCACTAATGAGATGTTGGGTGTACATGGGTTGATTACATTTGAAGAAGACACCTTAGACTGTGAGATCTTGAAGAAGGTAGGAGAAGATTAGAGGGAGAGCTAGCATCAGGTGATTGGGAATATACACACCTATCCTTTTTAAGAGGTTTATGCACAAAAGTAGGAGGATGATTTATGGAGTGATGGCAGGGACAAATCATTCCACTTACATATAAAGCTTTCTCTAGGCCTTGATTTTTCATTACATAGAGGCATTCCACCAGGGAGACCCCCTAACTAGAATATGATCAAATATTTCTCTCAACATGTTGCACCACTGATAGATCCAGGAGGAGTGGGAGCATTGGGAGGCCATGGTAAAGCACTAAGAGTCTTGGGTAGAATTAAGGAAAAGGGAGACATTCTCCCCATATCATCATTACCCACTCTCATCTCAGATCTTTCTCTAAGAAAGGAGTAGGAGAGGGATGATAAAATCCTTCCAGTATGTGACTTTGGCATAGGAGATGTCAAAGAAGGGAGCAACCACATGACAGATGTTTTACATGATAGATCATCAACGATGTCACTTTGGAGGATAGGTCCATATTGGAAATCCCAGATGTTGGTGGATTATTCCAAGGATCTTTTTACTTCCATGATACTTGATGACCAACTAAAAGAGGAGGGGTATTCAATCAAAGATGAGGTCATCTACTATCATGGTAGGATCTTCTTACCTAGAGTTTCCAATCTCAAGGGGAAATTACTATATGCAGCACATGAGGATTTTCTCTTTAGCCACACTTATTCCATGAGGTCATACCACACTATCATGGACGGGTTTACTTGGGAAGGCTTTGAAGAGGAGATATATCAGAATTTGAGAAGATGCAAGGCTCATGTGGAGATGTAGGAGGTACAAAACTCTTTGGAGGAGTTATCACAACCACCTCTTTCCTCTTTGAGAGGGGATCTATCTATGAGCCACTCCATTGGTATGAGCTGATGGTAAGGATCATGTTTATGTGCATAATGATTTACTTGATGATTATTTACATTTCTTTGCCATGTATGTGCAGGCCATTTCTCCAAGTAGGAGCATTCTTCCTTAAAACTTCATGGCCAACTTTTGGCCATAAAAAATGTTGAGCATGGCCACTCCCTAGGGGGATATAGGGACATGATATATTATTCAAGGTGCACTCCAAAGGCACCAAACATTTCTCACCTTCTCAAAAAATGTAAGAAGAATATGGAAGGGAGTAAGTGGTGGGGAAACCACTTACCATATCATGATCTGAGGTAGTCAGGAGATATATTGCACTGATTCCACATGTGGGACTATGATCCACCTCCATTATTGCACTTGTTTGTCTATGTATCATGGGTTTTGTCCCATATATTGATGATGTCCTTTCTCTTTTTATGTGACTGATTCGAGGGAGGATGGAGGGATTTGATGTGCCCTTCGGGAGATAGATTCTTGATTTCTCTTATGTTTCATATTTTTGGGAGAGCATTGGACCATCCATGTCTGCTACAATGGGTCTCTTTTTTCCTTATGGGATGAGCCATTCAGGTAACTTGAGCACTTGGGTGGTGCCTCTCTTGAGCAGATGGGAGGATTTTTTATATGAATTACCACTCTAGAGGGTGATTCATTTTGTATGGATGATAGCTTGGAGATTGGAGCTCCATATGGGAATAAAGGTTCCCCACATTTTCAGTTCTGTCCCTTGCAGTTTCTTGGGGACAAGCAACACTTGGGAGGGGAGGATTGTAATATTCCTAAATTAGAACACAACTATTTGGAATATTAAATTTTGTTTTTGATTCTTAATTTGTTGAATAAGAGGGTGTGGAGACACATAAATCTCCTTGGTATGAATAAAATCACTGCTAATGTGAAAGGAGGTAAAATTAGCAGCTTAATTAAGAACCGTTATGTGTGAAAAGGGGTTGGAACATGAAGAGTGGGTCAACTTTGACCAAATCAACAACACTGTTATGGAGGAGTGGACATTTATTGAGGTACAATGAAGTTTTGGAGGGAGATCTCATGCATGGAGATAGTGGCTTTAATGAGTGGGTCCAAGGGTGAGGAAGCTCACCACTTATATCAGGAAGAGGATGGAAGCCATAGATGTTATGTTATGTTATGATATTTTTATTTTATGGTATGTTTAGAAATATAGCTTTCTTCATTTGTTTATCTAATATTGCAGTGTTGTTTAGCACAGGATGTTCCCGAGCAGGAATCCCACCTCTATCCTTGAGGGGCCTCAAAGGAAGAGTATTGCACTATCATTCCACATTCAGGCATTAGGCCAAAGCTTCAATCTTGTGCTACATCACATTTTATGTTGAGAAATGTGATGAGTTGCAGGGTGTAGCAGTGGAGAATACATTCAGATGTTTTCTGATCTATTTTTCAGTGGAGGAATGTTTCCTCTCATTGGGAGGTTGGTGAGGAAGTCCCTTGAACCTTATTGTATCATTTGGCATCAGGCCACATCATCATTTTTCCCTATAGTGCAATTTCAGTCTTGGACCACGTTATTTTAGGGAGGAGTTGCAGGGGTGGTTTCAATACACCATATGGAGAGGATGTTTTCTAGTGAAGGGATCAACCTTTCATCTAGAGAATCCATTGGAGGAGGCTACATTATTTGGCATATCAGATCAGCCACACCTTTTGATTTTTATTGTTGTAGTGAATATTTAGCCCTAGGGCTTTGATTACTATCTTGTATAGTGTTGTATTTATTGAAACCCTTTTGGGTTCTTGTTGGAGGTTGCATAGAGCATTGATATTAGTTGTAGATTATCCATTGAGACATATAACAAACATATATATTTTTTGTATTCATCTGCTACAATAGTTCACCTATGACTACACTGTAGTATTTTTCTGGCATTTTGATATAGTAGCAACACCTCTTTCTTGAGGGATTTATGTTGGCAATATGATGCAGAGTGTTGTCCTTGATGGCAACCCACTTGATGAAGACGATGGAAACCAACTTAATGAAGTTGTTCTTGATGCTTGATGAGTTTATTAATGATGTAAATTTGATGTTCTTCAAGTAGCTCAGAAGTACCAGAGAAAGAAATATCAGTAAGGACCAGAACAATGATGAAAAGTGTGTGACACAAAGCATACGCGGGTTTGTTTAGGAGAAGTAGCATATCCACACAGAAAAGTACGTGCCAAGTCGTGTATGCTCCATTGCACTCTAAAAGAATAAAACCAGGGGTTACTACCATGGTATTGACCCATTGTATTGAGCGTTGGATTGTCTATGTGATCCCGTCCAGGAATACCATCGGAAGTTGTGTGGTTTTGGCTCATGGTATTGGCAAAGGCTAGATCTATTTAAGGAGAATAAATTCATTGTGAAATGTGTGCGCATGAGTCTGGGTCTGAATGTATACTTCACTATGAAGTATGTATGAATGAAAAGGGTAACAGTTTGATGATAGATCTGAATCTATGATGCACCTATGAAGAAAATGATGAAGAGGGATCTCTAGATCTGAAATGTATATGTATCTTCTGGATCTGTTTATGGAATGATTAGATCTGTGAACTGGCGAATCTGTGCTGAAGTAAAGAATGAAGATCTGAGCTGTTTATCTGTTCTGGAGAGCTGCACTGCCCTAAAATGTCTGAAGATATATACGCAGGTTCATCAAGGAGAAAGCGCGTATATACGCGGCTTGTATTCAGCGAAAGCGCGTATGGGAATTGAAGTCAGTTTTGAAATGTGTGCAGATGTATACGCGGATTGGTATTTGTGAAAGCGCGTATATACGCAGGTTCAGTGAAGAAAAAGCATGTATGTAATTTAGGGTTTTCTGAAGTATGTGGTATGAAATGTCTGATCTGTTTTGCTGTTTTACTACTATCTGACAATGATGTATTCATACAGATCTAGGTTGTTTGAATGATGATTATGCTGCTGGTTATATTGATGAAAGATCAAGTTGTTGATTGATTGCTTGATGATTCAATGAATGAAGTGATGGAGTTATAAGTTTCAGTTTGATGTATGATTGAGATTAAATGTGTGGAGTGGGTCCAGTCTGAAAATATGATGAAAAGTGGCCTGCAAGTTGTGTTCTAAAAGAAGCTATTGGATCCAGTGTGAAAATTGATGAAACGTGGTCCATGGTGGTGCTAAGGGTTGTAGCCTTCAGTCAGGGGGTCGTAGCTCCCTTCTAGGTGAGGCTGGTAAAAGAGAGCAGGGGGTCGTAGCTCCCTTCTAGGAGAGGCTAGTAAACGAGAGCAGGGGGTTGTAGCTCCCTTCTAGGAGAGGCTGGTAAACGAGAGCAGGGGGTTGTAGCTCCCTTCCAAGAGAGGCTGGTAAACGAGAGAAGGTTGTAGCCTTCTACAGGTGGGTGCCTGCGTGGTGGTATGAGTCTGCGCTAGTACATGGTTGTAAGATGTTTTCTCTATAATAAAATATTTAAGGCCGAGACAACGGTAGCGGTGGTTTTCTCCCGACTCGAGTTTCCACCTAAAATCCTGGTGTTCATGTGTGTTGCTTATGTGTGATGGTTTATTATGTTATTACTGCACATGCTTACTGTTAACTAAACGTCTGATGAATGAATGATGCATAGACCTAGGTAAAGAAATAAATGCATAATAAGATCTATGTGTATACGCGAGTTTTATGAAGGATATCCGCGTGTATACGCTAGTTGGCTTCATCAAAGTAGTGTATGGGTTTTAGTGAATGGAAAAGTAAAAATATTTGAGTATTCCCTAAATACTGATTCACCCCCCCCCCCCCTCCCCTCTCAGTATTTTTCCCAACAATTGGTATCAGAGAAGGTCCTTCTGCATAAGCTTGATCGCTTGAAGGAGATCCATCGCAATGGGAAGTCGTGAAGGAGTATTCTCTATATGGCCACCTCTATTCAATGGAAGTAATCTGTTATTCTGGAAAATGAGGATGAGATCCTATCTTTAGTCTATGGGAGCTGATGTATGGGCCATTGTTGAACATGGATATCAATATCCAGCTGCTACACCAACAGATCCAACTGAAAGGAAAATATATGGATCAAATGCAAAAGCGGTCAATGCTATAATAGGAAGTTTAACTGAATCAAAATTTGTCAAAGTCATGCGGTTGAATACAGCAAAGGAAATATGGGACAAAATCATTCTAAGTTATGAAGGTGATGCAAATGTAAAAAGTGCAAAACTCCAAACCCTCAGAATTGAATATGAAAATTTGAAGATGCATAGTGATGAGAGTATTGCCAGTTTCTTCTTACGTCTAGATGATATTGTAAATCGAATGAGAGATTTTGGTGAAACCATAACCGATACTACTCTGGTGGAAAAAGTCTTAAGATCTCTGACTTCAAAATTTGAATCTAAAGTATCTGATATTGAAGAAAAGAAAGATCTGAAAACTCTGACAATTGTTCAACTACATGGTATCTTGACTGCTTTTGAAATGAGAAAAGGAGGTCCCTCCCAAATCACAGAAGCTGCTTTTAAGGAATGTGAAAAATGAAACTAAAAAGGAAGTTGTCAAAGAATCAAATTATATATCAGAAGAAGAAGAAGCAAACTTTGTGAAAGGACTCCAACTAGGAACTAGAAGATTCAAAGGTAAGCTTCCCTTCAAGTGTTTTACTTGTGGAAGACTTGGTCATTATGCTACTAAATGTCCTTATGAAGAAAATCATTGTAAAGGGAAACAATTTGAAAAGGGAAGGAGTTATTATACAAATGAAGATAATGATGAAGTGTCAAATGAGGATGAAGAAGGTTCTGACCACGATCTGCAAGTGCTCATGGTATCTACTATGGAAGATGATAACTTCACAAAAGAAAGGGATTTGATTGGTAAAGAATTGCATAGAACAAGAAAGAAGGATTACTTTCATGGATGTTTCTTCTATCATAAATCATTTGGTCATAAGGTCACTAATTGTAGGATAAGTATGATGAACAGATCTAGTAAATTGGAGAATTTCCAGCACACTATAAGAAATCACAAGAAAAGCTGGAAAAAGAAGAGACACCGGTCAGAAACGCAGGGAATATTGACCCTACTGCAGTCATCCGCTTCCAAAGCTTACTTTTCTTAATGACTGCAGGAGTGATGTGAGATACATTATAGGGATTAGTAATGTATCGTCATAGGGGGAGCGATGTATGGTGATTCCCATGATTGTTTTGGTTATTCTGGTTATGTTAATTTCTGACAGAGCATCTGATGTGAAGAAGACAGGTACAGGAGGTACAAACTCAGGGGGAGATGAAGGAATGTGAAGTTTTTAATGCTTCACTTTCCATACGCGAGTTTTGTGAACTAAAGCTGCGTATACACGTGAGTTATAGTGGAGACAGTTGCGTATACACTTATGATAAGAAAATTATTATGATAGCTGAAGATTAGGAGCACAGGTTCAGGGGGAGCATCAGTCCAACTGCTAATGATTGTACTATTGACATTGTATCTGGTTATACTCATGACGATGAAATGAAAAATGGTTTCTCATAATGGGATTATGGATGAGACCTGTTTGCTTTTTGCTGAATAGTATTATTTTCTTTCACACATGGATGAGATGGAAGTATTATGATTTAGAGATAAGGACAGATCATGCAGAGATTGTTGCTGATAACTTGCTGTTGAAAGAGTTTTAGGTTGCACAAGCTAAGGAGGAGCCTTGGTTATATGGGAAGGATGCTTGGATGCACATTTTTTAGGGGGAGCATTAGCCTTGCTGAGTGTAATGCATTGTTGGCATTATGATGATTCTGAAATAAAATCTCTCTCTCTTGAGGTCTTTTTGGTACTGGTCATAAAAATTCATATTTGTAATTTGATGAAATGGTCATGTTGAGACCTATGATGTAAAATTTTAATATTCATTCACGTAATGACTTGATCAAATATAAACCCACTTTGTCTGTACTTGATTCAAATGTGTAAACCCTCTGCTGGGTAGTTTAGCCAAATTGTGTAACCCCACTTATTGGGTATTTGAGTCTCATATGTAAATCCACTTGGTTAATCTTTGATGTAAGTATGAGTCCTTGGTGATAGGAAGGCTGTATAGATTCATGTATCTCATTGAAAATATGTTTGAAGATTCAAAGATGAACCTGGTGGGGAGCGTGGTAATCTCAAAGGCACATTGCACATAAGATCTAGAACGCTCTTATATCTACATGAGGAGAAAACAACTCCAGGTTGGTTTTTATCCACCCTTTTCCCTTTGATGTCAAAGGGGGAGAGTGGGACATGGTTTTGGAATAGGGGAGAATATAATTATGCTGGTGTATTCATCTCATGTGGTGATCAAACACCATCGTGGTTGCCATCAAGTCCAAAGTGGGAGATTGTTGGCAATATTATGCTGAGTATTGTCCTTGATGGCAACCCACTTGATCAAGATGAGGAAACCACTCTTAATAAAGTTGTTCTTTATGTTTGATGAGTTTATTAATGATTTAAATATGATGTTCTTCAAGTAGCCTGTATGTTCTGTAGAAAGAAACACTCACATAAGGGCCAGAACAATGATGAAAAGTGTGTGACACAACGCATACGCGGGTTTGTTTAGGAGAAGTAGTGTATGCACGCGGAAAAGTACGTGCCAAGTCGCGTATGCTCAATTGCGCTCTAAAAGAATAAAACCGGGGGTTACTACCATGGTATTGAGTGCTGGATTGTCTATGTGATCCCATCCAGGAATACCATCGGAAGTTGTGTGGTTTTGGCTCATGGTATTGTCAAAGGCTAGATCTATTTAAAGAGAAGAAATTCATTATGCAATGTGTGTGCATGAGTCTGGGTTTGAATGTATACTTCACTCTGAAGTATGTCTGAATGAAAAGGGTAACAGTTTGATGATAAATTTGAATCTATGATGCACCTATGAAGAAAATGATGAAGAGTGATCTCTAGATCTGAAATGTATATTTATCTTCTGGATCTGTTTATGGAATGATTAGATCTGTGATCTGCCGAATCTGTGCTGAAGTAAAGAATGAAGATCTGAGCTGTTTATCTGTTCTGGAGAGCTGCACTTCCCTAAAAGGTCTGAAGATCTATACGCAGGTCCGTCAAGGAGAAAGCGCGTATATACGCGGCTTGTATTCAACGAAAGCGCGTATGGGAATTGAAGTCATCTTTGAAATGTGTGCAGATGTATACGCGGGTTGGTATTTGTGAAAGCGCGTATATACGCAGGTTCAGTGAAGAAAAAGCACGTATGTAATTTAGGGTTTGCTGAAGTATGTGGTATGAAATGTTTGATCTGTTCTGTTGTTTTACTACTATCTGACAATGATGTATTCATACAGATATGGGTTGTTTGAATGATGATTATGCTGCTGGTTATATTGATGAAAGATCAAGTTGTTGATTGATTTCTTGATGATTCAATGAATGAAGTGACGGAGTTATAAGTTTCAGTTTGATGTATGATTGAGCTTAAATGTGTGGAGTGGGTCCAGTCTGAAAATATGATGAAAAGTGGCCTGCAAGTTGTTTTCTAAAAGAAGCTATTGGATCCAGTGTGAAAATTGATGAAACGTGGTCCATGGTGGTGTTGAGGGTTGTAGCCTTAAGTCAGGGGGTCGTAGCTCCCTTCCAGGTGAGGCTGGTAAATGAGAGTAGGGGGTCGTAGCTCCCTTCCAGGAGAGGCTGGTAAACAAGAGCAGGGGGCTGTAGCTCCCTTCCAGGAGAGGCTGGTAAACGAGAGCAGGGGGTTGTAGCTCCCTTCCAGGAGAGGCTGGTAAATGAGAGAAGGTTGTAGCTTTCTGCAGGTGGGTGCCTGCGTGCTGGTATGAGTCTACGCCAGTAAATGGTTGTAATATGTTTTCTCTATAATAAAATATTGAAGGCTGAGACAACGGCAGCGATGGTTTTCTCCCGACTTGGGTTTCCACCTAAAATCCTGGTGTTCATGTGTGTTGCTTATGTGTGATGGTTTATTCTGTTATTACTTCACATGCTTACTGTTAACTAAACATCTGATGAATGAATGATGCATAGACCTAAGTAAAGAAATAAATGCATAATAAGATCTCTGTGTATACACGAGTTTTATGAAGGATATCCGCGTGTATACGCTAGTTGGCTTCAGCAAAGTAGCGTATGGGTTTTAGTGAATGGAAAAGTAAAAAGATTTGAGTATGCCCTAAATACAGATTCACCCCCCCTTCTCAGTATTTTTCCCAAAAATTTATCTGTAGGAGTCTTGTTGTATCTTGTTATATGTTTTTGTGGCCCATTATTTTATGCATATATGTTGATGTTAAAAGGCTCCATATTGGTCTCATGTTTTGATGTGATGTTTACATTGCTATTTCAAGCATTTTTCACTATATTCTTTCTTTTCCCATTTTGGAATATTACAGAGTCTCTATGCACAAAATACCATTGGTAATTACCATGGGTCTCTCAATACCATACATCTAATAATATGGGTTTATCACATTATTTCTAAAATACTTGTGGTCCCTTGCATTATTAAGGTTAAAAAATTTATTTATTAACTATGGCCCATTTATTTATTAATATTATATAACATTATTACCTTGGGTACCTCCCTTTGTACCACATATTATCCCTCATAGGTATACTACATAAGCTAGGCTTCAATTAGCTTTTCCTTTGTGTTGGTGAAAAAAGGTGACTTATAAAAATCAATCCTAATGCCTACATTATTCATCAACCAAGGATTCATCTGTTTGTTTCAAGAATGTTGGCACTATTTGTGCAAAGTGAAATCAGAAGCCATCTAGGAATAAATGATTCTAAATCGTTGCAATAACTACTTTTATAATTCTCAAAGTTCAATAAAAATTAAACCTTAAATCAATTACAAACCATGAATCTTAATCTATCTTCAACTAATTTGAAGAGAAACTGAACCTAACTTATGAATTGCAAGAATCACACTCAAATAATTACTACTTAACAATTATCTACTAAAAAAGAGAGATTATAGAAATGAACATCAATATAGTATTCACACTTTTAATTGAAACCTACAATAACTGATCACTCAAGATTTCGAATAACCTTACTCAAACGAAACAACAATCAATCAAAATGCTTGAACTAATCTAATAAATTCATTACGTGTTGGGAAAAATACTGAGAGGGGGGGGTGAATCAGTATTTAGAGCTGACCGAAAAAAAATTTCACTTTTTGTTTCTCTTAAACCATACGTTACTTTACTGAACCCAACTTGCATATAAATGTGGATATCCTTAAGAAAAATTGCATATGTCCAAAGATATTATTATATGTTTAATTCTTTACTTAGATTATTGCATCATTCATTCATCAGATGTTTGGTAAGCAGTAAGCATGAGAAGTAGTAACAGAATCAACCATCACACACAATCAATACACATAATACCAATATTTAAGGTGGAAACCCAATTCGGGAGAAAACCATCGTTGCTATCGTCTCTGTCTTTAATATTTATTATAAATAAAACATCTTACAATTTTGTATTGGCGCAGACTTATACCATCACGCAGGCACACACCTGCAGAAAGGCTACAACCTTTTCTCGTTCTCCAACCACTACTAGAAGGGAGCTCCACCCCCTAATTTTAACACCAGCTTCTACTGGTAGGATACTTCCTCTATCATACAGAAGGCTTCAACCCTCAGATGACTTTCGTCAGGTCTTCATCATTTCTTTTGCTCATCATCGTAGAGATTCATCATTTCTAGATCATATCCATAGGTGCATCATATATGCAGATATCTCTTAAAGAGATTTATTTATTAATAACCCTTCCACATGCACACCCTGTAGTATAATCCTCTTCTCCTTATATAGTTTAGCCTTTATCAATACCATGAGTAGAAAACCACTAAACCACTAATGGTATTCATATTAAAAGTTGAACCAATCCAAATTGAAATCCCAATCTTCGCTCTTCCATACACGAATCGTCCCAAAGGTAATCTTTATCTCCGCCAAATAATACTATAGCCAAGGTTAAGAAAAATTAACATGCCACTGATGGTTTTCTTTCTTTTATTGGAATTTTGTTTATCAAATTCATGGAATTTGATAAATAAATATTATTCACAACCTTTGGTAATTAAATATATAATAGAACTTTATATTAATAACCAGCGCTTTTATCAAATGGATTTTAAATAGAACTTTGGTTCTGGCCCAACATACATAATCGACGGCACAATCAATATAATTTAAAACTGGGGCCCATCGCTAACGATCGTTTCCATCCGACGATGAAGAGCACATCGCTTGGTCTTCAGATGATCCAACGGATAATGTTCGTTGATGATGCACGTATGATAACATGCGATGGCGTGTCATACCTTGGGTAACCTTCGCGCATCTATAGAAAATGAACACCGTCCGATGACCCCTTCCTAGATCAACGACGTTCAATAATATCGCTCGGCTTCTCTGGTTGAACATTAACGTGCGATGGCGTGCTTTGATAGCAGTTTTTGTGGGTCCACATTTGCTACATGTCAACGTTTCTATGGAATCACTCCCCAACCAGGAAATAATGCCTATCACCGAAGGGTGGTGCAATGAAACCCGGAAACCACCTTCACTATTCACTCGGTCACGGTTTTTCTCTTCCACGCAGGGTTCGGTCGCGCTTCCTTTTGTTATGTTCCACCTCTAAGTTTCGTTCATGATTCCAAAGGGTTAGTCCGTGTTCCACCGAAAGTTCAATGCCAAATACTCTGTTTTAGTTCTTCTGTGTTATAACTGATTTTCTCTCGCTCCTTGTTCCTTTCTCCATGAAAGCCAGTCAGCTCTTTACTAATAGCGTAGACCCTTCCATGTGGAGCTTAAAACCATAAATTTTTTCATATCATATATTCAACGAATATATAACTCCACTGTCTACCAGTTTGGATACACTGTCGACCATATTAACATCGGTTCCTTGAACAACATACAGAGCACCATTAATCCCCTCACAGGGTTTCTTACTTATCATGGATTCCATCAGCGTGCATACATATGTTCACACATGAAATTATGCTGCTACTTTTCTTTTCTCTTTTCATGGTTACTGTTTCAGATTCTCCTTCTTTGCCAATTCCTTTGCCATCAATGACAACATTTCCAACAATATCCCCCTTTGGCATTGATGGCAACCCTCTGCCCCTTTATTTGCTTTTCCTCCCCCTTTGACATCAATGGCAAAGGGTTGATCAGTTTGATGATTATTCTGTATTGAGGAGTGCCTCTGCAGTACCTTGAATCTAATAAATCAAGTTCCTTTCGAGGTCTGGTGCCATACCTAATGTGGGGCCAATAATACCAAGATCCTATGTACATATAATACCATGCTCCCCCTGATATCATGCTGCAGATTCTAACATAATTATAATGCCAACAATGCATTCTTTCCACAAGACCAATGCTCCCCCTTAACCTGTGCATCCAAAGCACCACAGCTGTGCTAAGAAATGCTGACCCAGCAAAAAAATTTGTCAGCAACTACCCATATGCGGTTTTCTGTCCTTCAAGAAACCGTGTATTCAATTAATCTTCTGTATTTAAGTATATCGGATCTTCTGCATGACAGAGACTACTCCCAGCTTCTGTCTGAGATATTCGAACGCTTCCCTGGGTAGAGGCTTGGTAAATATATCAGCAAATTGTTCTTTGGAGGGCACATATTCCAACCTTACTTTTTGTTCAAGCACTTGTTCATGTAAGAAGTGATACTTGATGGGAATGTGCTTGGTCTTGGAATGCATAACATGATTCTTTGAAATACTGATGACCCTTGTGTTATCACACATAATGGATATAGAAGGTGAACATTTGATTTGAAAATCTTGTAAGGTTTGCATCATCCAAAGAATTTGAGTGCAACATGATGCAGCAGCTACATATTCTGCTTCTGCTGTAGATAAGGCAATAGAGCTTTTCTTCTTGCTGAACCAAGATACTAACCTGGGTCCCATGTAAAATGCACCGCCACTAGTGCTTTTCCAATCATCAACATTTCCAGCCTAATCTGCATCAGTGTAAGCATGAAGAGTGTGATCAGCATGCTTTAGATACCATAGTCCAAAGTCTTGAGTTCCTTGTAGATATTTGAATATTATTTTGACAGCCTGAAGGTGAGATTCTTTTGGATTAGCTTGGAATCGTCCAACAATCCCAACCGCATGCATAATGTCCGGTCTAGTCCCAGTGAGATAAAGTAGACTTCCTATCATCGATCTGTATTCTGGTTGATTCACCATGGGAGAATCATCATGAGAACTGAGATTACATCCGGTTATCATTGGTGTACTTACAGGTTTGCATTCTTCCATGCCATACTTCTTCAGAATTTGCTTAAGATATTTTTCTTGTGATAAAAATATGCCATCTGTTGCTTGTTGCACTTGCAAGCCAAGAAAGAATGTTAGTTCCCCAAGTAAAGACATTTCAAATTCTTGCTGCATATCAGAAGAAAATTTCTGACTCATAGACTCTTCATTACTTCCAAAAATGATATTATCAACATATACAACCACAATCAATAGTTTGTCATTTTCAGTTTTTGTGTATACGTTGCTATCAAAGCAGACTTCTTTGAAAATCCTTCTGGATGAAGATATTTGTCAAGACGATAGTACCATGCCCTTGGAGCTTGTTTGAGACCATATAGAGCCCTTTTAAGTCTACAAACAATTTTTTCATCATTTCCCAAAATGAATCCTTCTGGTTGTTCTATATAAACTTCTTCTTCTAGATCACCATTGAGAAAGGCAGATTTAACATCCATTTGATAAACTTTGATTTGTTGGAAGCTTGAAAAAGCAAGAAACATTCTTATGGCTTCAAGTCTAGCTACAGGAGAAAAATTTTCTTCAAAGTTTATACCTTCTTGTTGAGAAAACACGTCTAGCTTTATTTCTTATAACATCCCCATTCTCATTTAACTTGTTTTTGAATATCCATTTAGTTCCAATGAAATTTTTGTCATGAGGTCTTGGTACTAATTCCCAAGTGTGATTCTTTTCAATTTGATCAAGTTCTTCATTCATGGCTTGAATCCAACATTCATATTTGCTAGCTTGACTGACATTGTGTGGTTCAATAGTGGACAAAAATGCCGCATTGCTAGAAGAGCCCACAAGAGTCCTTCTTGTTTGTACACCTGATCCCTTTTCTCCAGAAATTTGAGATCCTGCATGATTCTTTTGAACATATCTGGATGGAGCTTTTTCAGATAAATCATCTTCAGGTTCTTCATTGGGTTCACTGTCTATATCATTCCTATTTGATGTAGAAGTATATATGTCATCATCATCTTCATCTGTTGTTTGTTTTTCTTCTTTTGGAGCTGCAGGAGACTCATCAATAAAAACATCAATACATTCAACAATCTTTCGAAGTCTTTTATTGTAACATTTATATGCTCTACTCCTAGAGGAGTAACCAAGAAGTATTCCTTCATCTGCTCTGGGTTCAAAATTGCCAAGTTTTTCATCATTATTTTTGATAAAGCATTTGCTTCCAAAAATTCTAAACGCGTAAGGTGCTGGGAGGATTACCATACTAGAGTTCATATGGAGTTTTATCACTATTTACACGAACATGTGCCTTGTTAAGAATATTTACCACTGTATGTGTTGCTTCTCCCCAAAATGTGTCAGGTGTTTCGGAATCATCAAGCATAGCTCTAACCATTTTTTGAACTGTTCTATTTATTCTTTCTGCTATGCCATTTTGTTGTGGAGTGCCAACTATAGAAAAATGTCTTTTTATGCCATGTTCACAAAATTCAAGGATGTCATCTGATGTATATTCTCCTCCTCGATCAGATCTAAGACACTTGATTTTTAGATCTAATTCATTTTCAACCAGTGCTTTGAAGATCTGAAATTTCTCAAATGATTCATCTTTGTGTTTAATCAACCCAATCCAACACATTATAGAGAAATCATCAATAAATAAGATATAGTATTGTTCACCATGTGGTGAATTTTTCCTCACAGGTCCACATATGTCAGTATGAATGAGCTCAAGAGGCTTACTTGATGATCCTTCCTTGGCATTAAATTTCACTATGGTTTTCTTACCAAATTGGCAAGATTTGCATATGATATTTTCAGGTAGAGTAATATTGGGAAGATCACGAACAAATTTAAGTCTGCTTGATTTGTTGATTTGAGAGAAGCTCAGATGCCCCAACCTTCTATGCCATAGCCATTTTTCTAAAGATTTACTCAAGTAACATTGATCTTTGCATTTCTTCAATACATACAGGTTGCTTGGAGTTCTGTTTCCTTTTATAATTTTTTTACCTGTATCAAGATCACATACCACACATTCTTTTGAACTAAAGACAACTTTAGTTCCTTGATCACACATTTGACTTACACTTAACAATTTATGCTTTAATCCATCCACATACATGACATTATTAGCTTTCACCTTTTCTTTTAGAAAAATAGACCCTTTTCCCTTAATAACAGCAAGAGTATCATTTCCAAATGTAACATTCTTTTCTTTTCTAGAGCACTATATGCAAGAAGTTTGTTTTTTTCAATTGGCCATGTGTCTTCGAGTATACATTATCAATGTACCATTGATTTATTCACCTCTCCGCAAATAACACTATGCCACAATTTTCAACCCGTAATCTCTTCTTTTCCACATTGAGCTTCGAAGGAACATGTTCTTTTGGCTGAAGTTTGCTCCTGCATTCAGATTCTTCATGACCAAAGTTATTGCAATAAGCACATTCAATTTCATTTTGAAGAGGAGAAAAGTAGTTATACGTATTCTTCTTTATTACGGTCTCATTTCTTTGCTTTGTTGCTTCTATGGTCATGATGGTTTTGTATGCAACACATTGAACAAATTTATGACCAAAATTATGACATGAGAAGCATTGTCCATTAAAGAAGAAATTTTTGCGATCATGGAACCTTCTATTTGTGTTTACCTGTTGATAGGTATTTCTTTGAAAGATATTTCTGTTATTTTTATTTGTATTAAGGTGGTCATGCTTTACTTATAAAGTTTCTTTGTTCCCTTACTGAGTGATAGAATGTTGTAGGTTGGCTGTAGCTGCATTTAGATAGTTTGGTGCTAATGACTAAGAGGATTCTCTGACATATCCAAGACCTGTGTTTAAAAGAGGAGAACGTTGTGCCTTGATAATTTCATCTAAAGTTTTAGATCCTTTAGCAAATCTAAGATTCAAAGTTTTCACTTTCTCAATTTCTTTTCTTAGAATTACTATTTCACATTCTAATTTTTCATTGTGTTTCTTCTTTTCTTCAAGTTGAATTTTTAGAGTTTCTATGGATATTTTACTTTCTTTTAAGCATATTTTACTTTCTTCTAAGCATATTTTGAGTTGATTGAATTAATCAAGAAAATCATTTTCCTCTAAAGCATCCATAAAAGTATCTTTTTCTTCTCTAGATTCCTTTTCAAATGCCATGAGAAGTCTAAGATCTTGTTCACATTCTTCCTCACTGTTAGATAACCCATCACTGTCTTCATGAGTATAGTAACTTTTTCTAGTGCTACACCGATTCTTATTCCTTGTTGCTACTTCCTTTCCTTTTTCATGTGTTTCTTTGTGAGGAAACTTAGCAGCATAATGACCAACTCTTCCACAAGCAAAAAATTTGAAAGGAAGCTTACCTCTAAACCGTCCTGTACCAAGTTGGAGTTTATTTACAAAACTTACCTCATCTTCTTCTGAGATATACCATGATCTTTCTATTTCTTGTAATTATTTCCCTTTTGTAGAAGCTCTAAATATGGCTTCTTTGACTTCATATGGTCCTCCTCTTCTCATTTCATATGCAGTTAGTATGCCATGAAGTTTCACCACAATAAGATTTTGAAGATCCTGTTTTTCTTCAAGAGAAGAAACTTTTGACTCAAATTTTGTCGTTAGTGATCTTAAAACTTTCTCAACCAAAGTAGATTCGGTTATTGTTTCTCCCAGATTTCTCATACGATTTACAATATCATCAAGAAATAAAAAGAAATTGGCAATGCTCTCCTCATTATGCATTTTCAGATTTTCATATTGAATTCTGAGAGTTTGCAGTTTAGCACTTTTTACCTTTGCATCACTTTCATAACTTAGAATGATTTTGTCCCACATGGCCTTGGCTGTATTCAGCTACATGAATTTGACAAATTTTGATTCAGTTAGACTTCCCAATAGAGCATTGACCGCTTTTGCATTTGTTTCGTAATTCTTTCTTTCATTTGGATCTGTTGGTACTGCGACTGGATATTGATATCCTCCTTCAACAATAGCCCATACATCTGCTCCCAGAGACTGAAGATAGGATCTCATCCTTGTTCTCCGGAAGATTAAATTGTTTCCGTTGAAAAGCGGAGGCCTGATAGATGTTGTTCCATCTTGATTGCTCATCTTGATTAATCTTCCTTCTAGCGGCTAAGCTTTTTCAGAAGGACCTGCTCTGATACCAATTGTTGGGAAAAATACTGAGAGGGGGGGGGGGTGAATCAGTATTTAGAGCTGACTGAAAAAAATTTCACTTTTTGTTTCTCTTAACCCATACGTTACTTTACTGAACCCAACTCGCATATAAATGTGGATATCGGTAAGAAAACTTGCATATGTCCAGAGATCTTATTATATGTTTAATTCTTTACTTAGATTATTGCATCATTCATTCATTTGATGTTTGGTAAGCAATAAGCATGAGCAGTAGTAACAGAATCAACCCATCACACACAATCAATACACATAACACCAATATTTAAGGTGGAAACCCAATTCGGGAGAAAACCACTTCTGCTGTCGTCTCTATTTTTAATATTTATTATAAAGAGAACATCTTACAAGTTTGTACTGGCGCAGACTTATACCAGCACAGAGGCACCCACCTGCAGAAAGGCTACAACCTTCTCTCGTTCTCCAGCCACTACTGGAAGGGAGCTCCAACCCCCTGATTTTAACACCAGCTTCTACTGGAAGGATACTTCCTCTTTCATACAGAAGGCTTCAACCCTCAGATACACCAAATTTCTTCAATTTCTTCATCAGACTTCTGTCGTGTCTTCATCATTTCTTTTGCTGATCATCGTAGAGATTCATCATTTCTAGATCATATCCATAGGTGCATCATATATGCAGATATCTCTTAAAGAGATTTATTTATTAACAACCCTTCCGCACGCACTCCCTATAGAATAATCCTCTTCTCCTTATATAGTTTAGCCTTTATCAATACCATGAGTAGAAAACCACTCAACCGCTAATGGTATTCATATTAAAAGTCGAACCAATCCAAATTGAAATCCCAATCTTCGTTCTTCCATACACGAATCATCCCAAAGGTAATCTTTATCTCTGCCAAATAATACTATAGCCAAGGTTAAGAAACATTAACGTGCCGCTGATGGTTTTCTTTCTTTTATTGGAATTTTATTTATCGAATTCGTGGAATTTGATAAATAAATATTATTCAAAACCTTTGGCAATTAAATATATAATAGAACTTTATATTAATAACCAGCGCTTTTATCAAATGGCTTTTAAATAGACCTTTGGTTCCGGCCCCACATACATAATCGATGGCTCAATCAATATAATTTAAAACTGGGGCCCATTGCTAACGATCGTTTCCATCCGACTGCGAAGAGCACATCGCTCGGTCTTCAGATGTTCCAATGGATATCTTTCTTTGATGATGCACGTATGATAACGCGCGATGGCGCATCGTACCTTGGGTAACCTTCGTGCATCTATAACAAATGAACACCGTCCAATGACCCCTTCCTAGATCAACGACGTTCAATAATATCGCTCGGCTTCTTTGGTCGAACATTAACGTGCGATGTCATGCTTTGATAGCAGTTTTCGTGGGTCCACCTTTGCTACGTGTCAACATTTCTATGGAATCGCTCCCCAACCAGGAATTACCGCCTATCACTGAAGGGTGGTGCGATGAAACCCGGAAACTGCCTTCACTATTCACTTGGTCACGGTTCTGCTCTTCCACGTAGGGTTCCGTCGCGCTTCCTTTTGTTATGTTCCACCTCTAAGTTCCATTCATGATTCCAAAGGGTTAGTCCATGTTCCACCAGAAGTTCAATGCCAAATACTCTGTTTTAGTTCTTCTGCGTTATAACTCATTTTCTCTTGCTCCTTGTTCCTTTCTCCATGAAAGCCAGTCAGCTCCTGTTGGCGGATAAATCCATCTTGCGGACAAGACTGATCTCCCTAGTACTAAAATTATATAGCAACAAACAGCCAAATAGACTAATCTTTCTCTAAGCATATACGATCTATGAAAAGCTCTATAGAGGTGTTAAGGACTTACCGTTTGTCCAATGCTTATTTGAAGTCGTTGTTGTCCCTCGCACGCTTGAAGGAGTTTTCCTCGTAAACCTGCAGTCACAAACAAGAAAAATATTACATAGCACCTGTATAGAAATCATCATAAACCGTGCTTATCATAGTGAACAAGGAATCTATGAAATAAACCATTGATTGAAAGCTTATTGAGAAAAATGAGTATATTTGTATTAATTTCAAAAGAAGGAAAACCTTACAACCTGAGCCTTGATGTTCGAAAGGCCTTCCCGGGGTCCGAAGTAGGAATCTCCTTTACTTTGATAAGCTCTGCACTCCTCCAATCAAGACGAATAGAGGTATGTAATATTTCCTCACAAAATTCTTAATCAACTGAGTCTAAATCTCGACAGCACTTAACCTCAAATCTTCTTAAGCTTGACCTCCCTTTGAGGCTACCCAATTCCTCTTTTTATACTAGAAAAGAGGAGGTTTTCTGTTCCAAGTATGAAGGGATAGAATAATCCTTCAAAGGGATAAGCTCCTCGCATCAAGGGGTTAGCTCCATAAGGTAAGGGATTCATGCACCTCACAAGAGCGGTTCTACCACTGCAAGATCCATTCTAGAAGCTTCTAGAATTTACTTTAATTGAGCTTTTTGGGATTTACTTGCGCCTTTTTTATCTTATAGGGGTCCGCACCTTTAACACAGATAAAGTGCGTTCAGGTACACAGGAGAGCTGAACATTAGGTGCAGGACCGCAGGCAAGATAGCCAGAAAGTGCGATACCAAAGTTTAGGAGACTTTTAGGAACTGTTATCTGGTTTTCAAGGCTTGACATGAGAAACTGATATGTTTAGACTTGTAGAGGGGGAAGTATGAGTAATAATGAGCTCATATAGTTAGCAGAAAGTCAAGGTGACAATTTTTAGTTTAACATCTCCTTACTAATAGCGTAGACCCTTCCATGTGGAGCTTAAAACCATAACTTTGTTCATATCATATATTCAATGAATATATAACTCCACTGTCTACTAGTTTGGATACAATGTCGACCGTATTAACATCAGTTGCTCGAAAAACATACAGAGCACCATTAATCGCCTCACAGGGTTTCTTACTTATCACGGATTCCATCAGGGTGCATACATATGTTTACACATGAAATTCTACTACTACTTTTCTTTTCTGTTTTCATGGTTACTGTTTCAGATGCTCCTTCTTTGCCAATTCCTTTGCCATCAATGACAACATTTCCAACATTAAGGAATAACATGCAAGCATAAAAGTAACAATAGCTAAAATTTATCTCATGGTAAAATTAAATCATAAAGATCGATACTACCACTAGTTGAATTAACTGTAATTCTATGAGATAAAAAAAAAAAAAGAAAAAAAAAAAGAAAAAAAGAAAAAAGAAAAAAAAATAATAATAATTGTGAAAAGGAAAAGAAACGAATATGACCCAAAAGAAGCAGTATATATCCTAGTTACTGGGCCCAGAGTCTCGAGAATTCACTACCAAAAAATACTCAGAATGTGATTACAAAGGACACCTTGTTTTTCTCATTAAATTCAATAATAACGATACAACATCACCACAATGTAATTACTTTGTCTTCAATAATAATATAAAAATGTAAATTAGAACTTCCAGGTTAAAAGTATCATTCTATTTCAACTATTGGCTTTATATAATCTAAAGGAAACTAAACAGATGAGAGTGAATCCTCAGAATCAGGGGACCCTGACGATTTCACAACTGTCAATCAGATTTCCTTATAAAATATACTCGATCCTCCTAGTCTTCCATTGGCCCATATGAGAAAGACATGGTCTTCTTTCCTTTTCTTGCCTATTGTTGTCCCATCATTTGAACAACAGTTGGTCCATTTGAATTCCTACAAAAAAAAAATCTAGGAAAAAATTATTTTTCATGCCAGAATAGCACAATTGGTTGATAATTGATCTTTTCCATCTTTCACAATATTCTCTTCTAGATCTATTCCAAGAATGAAAATAAGTACATGAAATTCAATGATAAATCAAGCAAATATGAGGATACAAAATACATTTTCCATGGTCGAACGTACTCACCTACTTACCTTTTTTCATGTCCTCATGCAATAAGATGGCTGATGTGCAGTTGTGTCAAAGAATATGCAGAATAAACTTATTCCTCATATCGCCTAAAACCAATTTTTTGTTTGATTATTGGAAAGGCCTAGTTCACATGACATTCTGAAAAATCATAATCATGGTAATATACTTCAGGGGGATACCATATAACAGGACACATGTAATAGCATGCTATCCAAGTAGGGCCCATGCATACGATTATATTGTTGTACATGTTTAGGTGACTAGCAACAACTTTACAGTTTTTGTAACCAAATGGCTCCCGGTTCTTGACATTGTTAGTGGAAGCCTTTCATCTTTGCTTTGCTGCCAAAAAATATTCTTCCCTAATGTCCTGTAAATAATCGCTTCCTGCGTGTACAATATATTTATGTAGTGGTCCTAATTTAGCCAAAACTCCTTCTTGTTTCATGAAAATATGCAAGGGTTTCATGGGTTCTCCTCTTACCCATAGATCCAAACGATGTTGCCTCTTTTGGTAAATGTTATAGGCCTTAGCCCATTTAATCCAATTAGAGGAAAAAGAGAGGAAAGATTGAAATTGAATGTTCCCAATGAAGGGGCTAGGATTACCATCCCATTCATCCTCTAAGAAAGAATTGTGAAATTATAATTCACATAGAAGGTGTGTTACCTTCTCATTTTATTCCTGATAGCATTAGATGAATTTTGCAGTGGTTTTAAATTCAACTGTATTTCCAGCCCTGATAGCTTTAGTATTCAACAATAGATATATCTCCAACAATAATAATGCATAGTTAGTGGCAGGTGACCGGCAAGATAAAACATCAGAGTAAAGAGAATAGATAGTTTCGATTTGTTCCATGGATTTCAGAAGTTGGGTCTACACCTTCTTCGCTTTCTCTTGCTCATGTCTAAGAGTGGTGAAAGTTTCATCTTCTGTTGCGGTAAGTGTATCGAAATTCTTCTTCAACTCCTGGTGTATCTGTAAGGGCACCACTTCTTTCTTGTACTGAGCCAACACCTACTGAGTCTGTGTTAATTCATTTTGTAGTTTCACAATAATGGAGTATAGTGAGGATTTTCCTCTGTCTATTTTTCATTTTCATGTGTTGGCACCAAATCAGTTTGCATAACAGTTTCAGGTGTTTCTTGGGGAATACAGTGCTTGGTCTAAACATTCTCCTCGAATTTTTTTTAAACAACAACATGTATGGAATCCACAGGAAAGTCTGTTTGTGTCTCTATTGAACAAACACAAGGTTTTTTAGTTTGAGTGCCAATATGATTTGTGGTTCATGGTTCTATTTGGGTTTCCATAACCTCAGTGGATCATTTCTCTATTTAGGTCCCAATAGTTTCCACTTCTACTTTCGGCTTCCAGGCCTTGTCTACTTCCTTTAACCGTTCTCTTAAATGTCTGACCATTTTCTTCAATTTTATGTACTTCTTACTCAAATTCCTTAATCTTTCCTTGCGTGATTTCCTCTCCTTCATGGGGTATTCAGTTGGAGATGACACAATATCTCTTTCAGGCTCAGGAGGAGCTGTGCCAATATCAAGGTCATGCTCTAGTAGGACATTATCACTTTCAGGCATAGGAGGGGTTGTACCAACATCAAGATCATGTTCCAATGGGAAAATATCTCTTTTAGGAACAAGAGGAAATTTACCAACATGAATATCATGTTCTAATGGGACAATATCTCTTTCGGGAACAAGAGGGGTTGTAAAAACATCAAGATCATGTAATAATGGGACAGTATCTCCCGACTGATTCTCGAGTTCAGAAGCTTCCTCTGTATCGGTTTCTACATCAGGGAATTCATTTTCGGAGGAAACCAGTTCCCTCAAGTCCTGAAAATCTCCCATCCCTTGAGTGGATGGAAAAATTTTGGTATGGACATAACTGCTAGCAGAGGCAGACTTGTCAATATTTTTCCCTTCAGAGTTTCCATATTGGCCCCTCTATTCGTAGAGTGTACCCAAATTATCCAGTACTCTGGCCATCTCTTCCTCATATTATTTTAAATAATCACTTTGCGGGCTTAGAGAGGGTGCATGATATGACCCTTCCTCATCTGTTAGAATTGGGGTATGTTTTCATGAGCTTATCCTCACAAAGCGTATTTGTTTTACCGGGCTAGAGGACAAGGAAGGAGTCTTCATTTTTCTTACTCTTTTTGGAATTTTCACTTCTATTATTTGATGTTCAGTATTTTTGTTATCAATGTTTCTACCATCTATCCCTATCTGTGTATCTAGATTTTCTTCTGGTGGGGCAGGGTTTACAAAGTTGTCTCATGTAAATTGCTGCTGGGCTAAGTCATGGATGATAAGTAACTTGATTAGGCCATGGTAGCTGATAAAAATATATCAATATTTAGCCTTGTTGACCAGAATAGCAATATCATGCAATAAGGAATTAAAAAATAATGGAAATTTAACCATAATTTTCTATTTAAGTATGGCTAACAGTTTAAGTTGTCACATTGATGTACCTTTGAAAAATGGTTGCCAATTCTCACCATCGTTCCTTTAGAGATGCATGGTGAATTCCTTTGCCTTTGGCAAACCAATTTGTCATCTAGGTCTTGAAATACTGTGACTCCGTCATGCAACAAAACATGCTTATTGGTCCATTTTGTGCCTTCTGCTTGAAGTCCTCAAACCTCATCTAGGATTGTTTTAGACACTTTTATATTTCTTCCTCTCACATTTCTTCATCTTCCCTATATATTTTGCAGGAACTCAAGTGCTATTTAGATATGGAATCCTTTTAATTTGACCAAATATAGAATCCAGCCAGCGCGCTCAAGAACTGTGCGATCCTGGTCTGTCAATCGGAGTACTGTGGGTTCACTGTGAATATACTTTCTGCCCATGATTGTTGTGATTTAGGAGCCAAAATCACATTTCTGCATGCACTTCTCACAGTTGTATCTGTTTGGAACAACACCAATAGACTAGAGACAATGCTTTGAAGTTTTTTATTTTCTATCTAAAATCCATAATATTATTCTTTACATCACCATGTTTAATAGAGTAATTATTTTTCATGATGTCCCATATGCATACCTTCCCGCCCCCAATTAGAAAAGGGCATCCACGACCACAAAGCACGGGAAAAGAGGAAAGGATGTTGTGAATTCATAATTGCGGAAGAAAAATGGTCAGAGCAACGTACATATGGTAAGAAATAGTCAAAGTCATGCAAATTGAAAAAAAAGTTAGGAAAAGACCAAAAAGGCGATAAAACAGAGAAATAACCATTATGAGAAAATATTTTCCCTTTATTGGAATGATATGATGAAATCATGAGAGGCGATAGATGATAACGACTTCTGATATCAATTGATTGGATATTATTGATATAATTCATATAAAAGAATAGTCTACCATGTATCTTGGTTAATATAGATATAAACGCTATTCATATGATAAACTCGTATTTGGAGATGAATCAATAGGAAATAGTTGGATATAGAGTAATTAGAAATATAACATAAAACTCCAATACCATAAGTAGAGCCACTGCTACCAACATGCATCCATAACCTCGACAGGGGTGATTTTTAACCCAAAAAATGAGCCAAAATCCTCTATTTAGGATTTAGATGATTTATTTATTTCTATAAAGAGATCATTTTGTTGGCATGGTGACCAAATAATGACAGTGCCATTCACTAGGGTATAACAAAGTGATCAGGCCAGCTCATGATGAGACCTCCTTTCCTTTTGAGAGTTTAACTGTCTGGAAGGCCATTGCCCTGGTGTGGTCACCATGATGGTAATGTCACTTTTTACATCCTTATGATCATGGTAGGTAGCCTCATGATGAGATCCCCTATCCTCTCAAATAAGGTTTTCATTACATTTTCATTTTTACATTATAAATAGAAGGAGGCTCATTAAATCCTTAAGAGTTAGGGATGATGTGAGAAGTAAAAGAATCCCAACAAAATTTATGCCCTTATCCCTACATCATAATACCAAAGGGAATTATCAATTGAAAGTGTGAAAACTAAAAAAACATAGTATTAAGATAATGAATCATTTTATGATATGTCTGAAGAGGAGATATTTAGCAAGTCATTATAAAGGTGAACCATGTTAGTTTCCCGAATAAATATACCCATCAAAGGTTTAAAACTCATAATATTGTTAATATCACTATTTTTCCTCCATATTGGGTACTAATTTCCAATCCAAAAGGATGATCTTCATAGTAATGCATGTGAGAGAAAATATGGTTGTTCTATTAAGATTGAATGGCAACTGTGTAGTCATTGGAACAACAATTGTTCTTTTAATTGAACGCCATATTTTCAATGTATTGAACAATAGTTCTTCAATGTATTGAACAATGGCTTCTCATTCTATCAAAAAACAATGATATGTGAAAGTCATAAAAAAGGGCATCAAACAAACCAAAAATAAATAAAAAAATGATCCCAGTTGTTCAATATACTGAACTACAATTGTTTAGTTGATTGAACAATAGTTGTTCATTCTATTGAACATCAATTATTAAGCACACAAAGAAAAATTGTTACACCAATTTTTGGTCATCTAACCTATTACTATTAGATGATGTAAGACCAATTTTACCCTAGTAAGATCACTTTCACTATGAAAAATAACTTAGTAACCCATAATTTATTAAGTTGTTTATGGTCTAAACAAGAAAGCCCGTGAGGAATAATCGAATAAATCCTTCTTTGTTTGATTTTCCTCAAGGGATAATTATTTAAAATAGCAGTTTAATTAATATTCCTAGTCATATTTAACCCAAAACAAGAAAATTAATTAGATAAATAATTATTTATCTTATTATTTTCTAGGAATAATTATTTAAAACATTATTTAAATAATATTCCTTGTTAAATTTGACTAAATCATTTATAAATAATTGAATAAATCATCATTTATTTAATTATTACTCAACCACATTCTTAAAATAATAAATAAATCATTTATTTATTTATTATTTACAAATAAATGGATTTGACCAATTTCATTTTTTTTTCCCTCCAAAAAAAATAATAAAATATGCCATAAAAGTTGGATCTAGATTTGGTTAATAATATTTTAATTATGGACCAATATCTAGACTAACTCAATATTTTCTTATAAATAGAAGGGTTTTTCCATTCATAGACTACCTTTTGTTGCCTAAAGATCGCTTTGGATCTATACTTTTGGTCTGACTTTAATCCTCCATCATTGGCATATTTTTCTATCTTTTTGATTGTGAGCTCCCCTTGATTTCCATTTTTGTTTGGGTTTTCTAAACCATCAAGAGAGAGAGATCCTAGATTTTAAGCGCCAAGTATATACAAGAACCCATCCCATTGAGGGGGACTGGTAACATATTTCTATGTTGCTTTCTTCTCTTTAAAAACAAAAAAATATTTAAAAATATTCTTGCCTTGTCTATTGGATGCATGGAGCAAATCTTAATTTTACCTGTTGTTTAATATCTTTAACTGCATAGATCTAGATTTATGTAGAATTTATTCTGATCACTAACTGTCGACCTAAGGAAATTGAAAGCCATCTTTGATTTTAGGGCTATTTGTTATGCACAGTTGATGTAAGATTTTTTCATACACTTGCGATCAGAATTCACACTAACAACTGACAACTCCACAAGGGTTTATAATTACGACCACTGTTGTTTTTCAGATCCCTTCATGACCAGTTGCTTCAACCCTTATGTTTTTTATTCAGCTTCTTTTTTTATTTTCTTGATGTTGTTGTTAACCTTTAAAACCCTAAAACAGTAAAAATTCTTACTTCAGTGTGTTTGTGGGCCTATTGCGTAGGTGACAGGTATCAACCACAACAAATATGACACCTTTTTATGAAACCTACTCCCGAGATGGTCGGAAGTGCAGGTCACATGTTTTGGGCCAAAACCTACGACCTCAACCTTCAGGACACAGAAATTAGCTTGAAACCTACGACCTCTACTGAAAACATGTTAGAACCTGCGACTTGTACATTTTGCGGGAAATTTTCTATGATTTTTCTTGGTTTGTCTGGGCTACTATTCAGGGTTTTTTTACCTCCCTCTCCACTCGTCTTGGACCTGCAATTTTTTTTTTTACTCATTGAAGTAGGAAGCAAGCACCTTAGGGCTTCAGTATGCTCCCACCTTTTTAGGAGGAGTTTAGCTTAAGCAGGTCATATGAGATTTTAGGCCGTTTAATCCTTTTTTTCATATCTGATCATGTACTTTCAGATCCATTTTAGATTGGTTATTAATCCATCAAAAACACCTATTTTTAGTTTTGTTTCATCCTCCTTCATGGTCCCCCCCCCCCTCCAGTTTCCCTTTAGGTTGTACCCTTTCATAACCTTTTTGGTAGCATTTTTCCCTCTGCTTTTTTGTTGTTTTCTGCACCTATTTCCAGCAGATCTAACCTTTAGTTAATTGTCCCTACCCACTTTAGATCCATTGGCAATTTTGTGTGTTTTGACTAGATTTATCCCACCCATATACTAGTTGTTGGGAAGCTCTCCTCCTTGGGTTTAAATTGATGCATCTTTAGATGTTTATTTTCTGTCATATTTAGTTTACTTTACTGTCATTTTCAGATTTATTTACAGTTATATAGCATATTTTTTCTTTTTTCTCTACACATGTCTGGGCTTAACTAAAATTAACACACTTATCACATACACACACACCCTAAGTGAAGAGTGCATGGTTTGCACCACGAGGCCAAGACTATAAAATTGTAATCAATTGATCCTACACCTCCTTGCCCTTGTTTCGCCATTGTAATCATTTGATCCTTCACCTCCTTACCCTTGTTGGTCTCTCTTCCTTTTGTGATCCATGTTTTTTTTCCATCATTTTTCCCCCAAGGTGTTTATCTTGGAGAATCCTAGGCCTTCACCCTTGTTTCCCATTGGGCGACTTACTCCTCCACGTAGGGTTCAAGTTCATCCTCCACCGTGCCCCTATTCTGACTCTGCTTCTGGTTCATCGGGTTCCCCTTCTGGTACTTTGCTTCTGGTTCATCAGGTTCCCCTTCTGGTTCTATCCCTGGCTCTCCTCCTGTCACCTTCACCATGTCTGATTCAGGGCCTAACGATATTGGTATCCCCGACCCCAATGCTAGGAATAGCACTAGTGGGGCCCCAACAAGAACTATGTCGACTGCTCCCTTGCTCCCTGATATGGTAGACCTCAGTCTTCCCGATTTTAACTAGTTGATTAATGAGCCCATACACCATGATCCTGGTTTGCCTACTATGCCAACCAACCTCCCTTCAAACATCCGCAAGTTTGAAGGTCTTGTTGGAGAGGATCCTACCAACAATGTTCGTTCTTTCCACATGTGGTGTTCCTCTAACTACATCACTGATGACTTGGTCCATCTTCGGTTTTTCCACCGTACGCTTACTAGAGAAGCTTCTAAGTGGTATTTCGAACATGCCTCCACCTCTCATACTACTTTTGCGACTCTTGCCTGAGGTTTTCTGTCTTACTTCCATCTTCCTCTTCGCTATGAAACTGTTATCTAACTCTTGACCTCTTTCCATCAATCGTATGTGACCTGCCTATCTGATCATGTCCAAGAATGGAAGAGAAGAAAGAGCCTATGTCGAGCCCCTACATTCAAAGACCTTGTCTACACTGACTGGTTTCTCAGATCCCTGTTGCCTACTGTTGGAGTTCCCATGTTTTGGCCAGATTGGCAAGACCAAAAGATGAGACAACATCAAAACCACTTTCAGACCTCAGGATTTAGCCCTCCTGGGTCTAGAGAGGGTTCTCTCTATGATATGACAAAGGTATATGACTTTGAAGATCAGTGTTAAGATGTTAGGCTAGTTATGGGCACGGGGTTTGTTTGTTTGATTTGTTTGTTTGGTTGCTGATTATCAGGAAAGAAGGGTTCAATGCAAGACAAGGATGAGCAAAGAGAGACGAGGCAGGGGTGAATTATTCCAGGAAATCATTCAAGACCATTGGGCAATGGAGTCAGGAAAGGATTTGCTTGCTAATCAATAGGCAGGCTTTCAGTTGGGCTAGTCATCTAAAACGTTGGATATTAGATATGATTTTGTGATATGGAAAGGTAGGGGAGGAGGAGACAACACAGATTTCAGGGCACAAATTTAAAGACCAGCTGGTCACATAAGGATCCTAGTGGACAGGGCTAACTCTAATCCCCAGTGTTCCCAAATCTTCCAACTAAATCCATAACAAGAAATATCTAAGAACAAATACACTTAATTCATACATCAGAGAGCAGGCAATAACATCCATTACACTGGTTAAATTAACTAAAATCGATTCTTAGATAACACATTCAGAAGAAAAACATCAATGGCAAGGAGAGCAGAAACATAGGTTACCTAACAAGGGTAAATCCTATGCCAATATTCTGATGCAAGCCAGTAGAAATGACATGAAATGAATATAAACACAGAGATAGGAAAACATCATCGCTGCTTTAGATCAGGATCCTAAGAAATGTGCTTGTCATATTAAATATCAATACTAGTCAAGTACAACATTGCCAATAGCTGAATACTCATTCTGAAATCATATTCCTCAGCCTATCTAACACTTTACACAGAGACTGTGTCTCAAAAGAAACTACTTGCAGTTCTCTGATAACTGATCAACAACCTTTACAATGAGTTTCTTCATGAATTTATAGCTCTAGTGGAGTAGAGAAGGTAGGTGAAAAACTAAATGCAACATTAATACTCAGGAAAGGTAGAAGGCCGAAGCCCATTCTGTATAAATTCTGTGAATTTATCTCTGGCACTCTTTTGGGTGAACGAATGATCTTCTTCAGGTTTCCATTAGCTTCAGGTATGTCTCTGATGTACTTTGGCTGCAGTGCTTTGTATTACTTATGGTGATTTGAACAAAAATAAATCAATGATTTAAGTCTTCCATGCTGTGTAGCTAATGCTACTGATATCGTAGGACCATTGTTAGGGTGGGAAATCCTTTAGGAACACGATATAGAATAAAAGTTGTATGGGCATTATTTCCTTTATGGGGAAAACATTCTGCTGGTGTACAAACCCTGATATACATGAATTTTTGTATGCTGTACACTCCATGTGATTCATGACATCGCTGATCTGATGCCTTGCATTTAAATCTCTGTATTAAGGCTCAAAGCTCTTTATTGAACTGGTTTATCACTAGCTGGTATTTCTCTGCCGCTTCATAAATGTCTTGATCTGGGAAATCTGGGCTTTAATGGTGCCAGATAGATTTCTTGTGGAGATTGAACTATCCTGGGATAATATTTATGCTGCCGCTACCTTTTCGAGTATTTCCATTGTAGTACCAGCTTCCAAATTCAACCTTCCCTGCGCAACACGGCATTACAAAAGTACAATTGAACCATGGTAGTTTTCCGCCTCTTTAGAACCCTGCAAAACACGAAAACAAGTTAAGAAAACAATGGGGGGTGGCGGATGTAGTGCAGATGATGAAAATGATCGTGTAGCTAGTGAAATGGCGGAACAATGCAGAGGAATGATGGAGGGAATCCTTGGTGAAGGTTGGCGGAGCGTAAAAGAAATTTAAATGAAAAAACCTTAACAAACTCTACTTTGAACAAAAATATGCAATGGGATGGGCGGATGTACGGTGGATACATGTGGGGGTGACGTGGCGGGACCAGGTGATGGTGGAAAATTCAACAGCAGGGAAAACAAATCTGGACCGTCAGATCTCAAAGGAGATCGACGGTTGAAAATGCAGCAGAGGGTGACGAGCGGTGGGCCAGGAGTATGGTGACCTTGGATTAAACCCTGCTCAACTCTGCAGAATGACAACCGTTGGATGGGCGATGACAGATCTGATGGCTCACAACGATATTTCTATGCATCCACGGACGAATGATAATGTGCTATGAGGTAGTGGTTTTGGAACAGTGTCGGAGCCACGTGTCGAATGCTGAGTGGAATCGCTGGGCAATGGGAAAATACCGCCTACCGCCCAAAGGTGGTGTGATAGATACCACCAGATTTGTGAATAGTGTTTTCGGTGGGGACCACTAGAATGGATGTATTGAGGATCGTTAGATCTGCGGGTAAATAGATGGCGATGGCGTGATCGGAGAGGTGAACGTGAAGAATGATGGGCGCCTGCGGAGTTAACAGGGATCGTCCGATCTACGAAGATCAACGGTCGATGTTGCCCCCGATATCATATGTGATAAGCACCTTTCACCCTAGCGCTTGGTCATGGCGCTGGGTCACGTAGAGGGAAACGATAAGGGGGCTGGCCTGAAGGGGGCTAAGACCCAATGTGTAGAGTATGGGTTTTTCGGCCCTTTTTAGCGAAATTTGAGGACGAAAATGGGAAATGATAGAGGGAAGAAGGGGGAAATTGGTGAACCAAATGGTGTAGGGATGTTTTAGAGGGGATTTTTGGGCTGAAAAAGGGGGACTTTAACAGAGGGAAAAAGGGTTGAAAAGAGATACTTCGCAGGGATACAGGGGATAAATATAGACTTTTTGGAGCACAATTTCTGCAAAGAATGAGACCTTATAAAGGGAGTCAGCAGAGGAAAATTTATCAAAGGAAAAGGCACAGAGACTTCAAGGATGATGTGTCTTCAGGGGAGATGCATTCCTTGAAGGCTCAAAAACAATTTAGCCCCCTACTTTGCTTTGTCAAAAATTTATAGGGGGGCTAATAGTGGCTCCACATGGGGATGGCTTCTTCTTGAAGGAGTCAAGAATTCAGAAAACTATCTTTGGTGTAGGCCAGATGCCTGCTGCTTGGCACATCCCTTTCTTTCTTTAGGTCATCTGCCACAATATGAAGACATAATATCAGTAGAAACACTTTCCTAACAAACTACCTACCCTTCTTGCAATTCTAGCATTTTCTTCTCGGGTGCATTTGGACTTGTAGAAGCTTTACATCATTTATTTTTTACAAATAGGAAAATAAACCTATTCTATTTCTACCCTTATTACTCCATGAGACCAAATTACACTTTTGGTCTCATATGTTTCTCTACCTAATCTAATATCTGCTGGGATTAAACTGTCCAGCAGATTTCTTCTCTATATTCTACGACATAAATTGAAAAATAGTCAAGCCAGGATTAGAATGTCTGACTTGCTGTGGGTCCAAGGCATAAAGACAGTTGCACATGGAAAAAATTTGCAGAAAGCTGAAACAAAACTGTGAAGGCTTGAAATCTAAGATTTGAAGTATCCTTCTTCTCTTTGTGACTCGAGTTTTGAGCATGTTAGAGTCACTTCTTTTCTTCATTTCAGCTCTGGTTTTGGGCATGTTAGAGCTAATTCTTCTCTCTTCTTTGCTGGTCCAGATTTTGGGCATGTTAGGACCAACTGTTTTACTTTCTTTGGCTCAGGTTTTGAGCTTATTAGAGCCAATATTTTGCACATCAGAGGGTCAAGTTTTAAGCATGTCTGGACCTCTCTTTTTCCTCTAGTTTTTGGAACATTTTCTATTTTTTCTTGAAAATAAAAACTGCAATGGTATGTAAAAGGAAATGGAAACTGGAAATTGAAAATCAACAAAAGTAGTGTTTGAGCATCCTGCAATTGACAGGACCCCCAACAGCTATGTACCATCTAATTCCTGTAGGAAGAAAGCATTTGGACCCACAATGGCCTGGATGATGTATGGCCCTTGCCACAAACTGTCAAACTTGTTGTGCTTTCCTTTATCCTCCCTTCTTGAGTCCCACTTCAAAAATTTATCCCCAATTTTGAAATCAACAGCTTTGGTTCTTTTATCAAAAAATTCCTTTATATTTTCTTGAACCTTCACTGCTCTATTGTAAACCTCTTCCCTTGTTTTCTGGAGATGAATTGTCTGGTTTATCCTTCTCACCATACTGTCTTCTTCTGTTTGAATCTCCTGGACCAGCTTAATCATTGGTACCCCAAGGCTGGTAGGAAACACTGCTTCCATTCCATAGACAAGCTGATAAGATGACATGCCAATAGATTTCTTTGTTGTAAGCCTGTCAGCCCATAAAGCATGTACTAGCTTGTTATTCCATGACTTTTTGTTCTCTTCCAGCAGCTTTTTAGTGATGATCACCAGGCTCTTGTTTGATGATTAAGCTAATCCATTACCTTGAAGGTAATAGGCAGTTGAATGACCAAGTGCTATTTGATACCTGTGACATAAATCAACCATTTTCTTGGATCCGAAAGCAGCAACATTATCAGTGATTATTTTCCTTGGGCAACCAAACCAAGAGAGGATATAACCTTCTAGGAAACTAATGATGACTGAATCTGTGGCATTCCTAGTAGGTATGGCCTCTATCCACTTAATGAAGTAGTCTGTGGCTGTTAGGATCCATTTGTGTTGTGCAGAAGAAGCAGGGTGAATTTCCCCTATGAAATCTAGGCCCCATTGCAGAAAAGGACCTTCAACAGTGATGGGTTGTAGGGGTAAGGGGAGGAGTTTTCTTTTGCCTTCAAAAATCTGGAATTTGTGGCTGGAAAAGATCATTTTATGGACATCTTTGAAGAGTGTAGGCCAATAGTAGCTAGCTCTGAGTATTTTGTTTGCAGTAGCCTTCCAACTTAGGTGGCCTCCACACTCTCCTGCATGGAATTATTGTTTAATCCTCTCTGCCTCGTTTTCAGGAAAACATTTAAGCAATAGGCCATTTGGATTCTTCCAGTATAAGAAGTTATTCATTATGCAATAGCTCCTGGCTCTCAGCTTTAATAATCTGGCCTTGGTCTTTGATAGTTCAATAGGGGCATTGAGGTGTGTAAGCACATACAAAATGTCAGAATACCAAGGAGAGCTCTGAAACTTTTCCTCAACAGTGGGATCAGGCAATTCTTGTTGCTCATCCAAGGTATTTACCATGTTAATGTCTAGGGCTTGTAGATTTGATTCAACCATTAATTGAGCTAGGCATTGACCTTTAATTAGTTTGGTGGGTTTTATCTCAAGGTCGTATTCTAAGATCACAGCAATCCATTTGCCTCTTTTCCCATCTGGGTCCTGGGACAAAATGTCTTTAACCACTATATTTGGCACATAGGCTATTGTGTGGGCCGAATGCAGTATGTACACCCTAAAGTCTTTCAAGGCCTTAATCAGAGCATAGGCCTGTTTTTCCATAATGTTGTATTTCAAGGGTGCATCCCTAAGTGCTTTGCTGAAGAAGGAAATTAGCTATTCCATTCCCTCTAGATTTTTCTGTAGTAGAACTACAGCTATTGTACGCTTGGAGGCAAATGAAAAAATCAGGAAATCTTTTGTGAAGTCTGGGCTAATTAGAACAGGAGCCTGGGTGAGTGCAAATTTTACTAATTAAAAATATTTCTTAGCTTCAACAGTCCATTTAACTCCTACACCTTTCTTCAACATGTTAGTCATGTTCCTAAGGTGTTCAGCTACATTGGGAATAAACCTCCTAAGGAAGTTAATCTTCCCAATGAAGGACTATAAGATGTTTCTTGGGTGTGTGATCTGTAGTATTCCCTCAACTCTTTATGGGTCTATCCTAATTCCTTTTTTAGATATAATGTGGCCAAGAAGTTTTCCTTCTTGCAGCCCAAAGACAGTATTTTTAGGATTTAGTGACAGACCATAACTTCTGCATTTTTCAAACACTCTTCTTAGGTGTCCTAGGTGTTCTTCCTCAGTCTTAGAATAGACAGTTATGTCATCTAGATAGATGATGATGAAGTGTCCTATTTCATCTGAAAAATATATGTCCATCGCTCTTTGGAAAGTTGCACCCGCGTTCATCAATCCAAAAGGCATCTTCACATACATAAAGGTACCCCATGGAGTGGTAAAGGCTGTCTTGAGTTGATCTTCTGGGATTATTAAGACTTGGTTGTAACCTGAAAAACCATCGAGTAGGGAGATCCTTTTAGAGCTTACTACCCTCTGAAGAATATGTTCCATTTTAGGCAAAGGGTAATTGTCTTTGAGTGCGTCTCTATTAAGATTCCTGAAATCGATGCATAATCTGATCTCACCTGTTTTCTTTCTCACAGCCACTAGGTTTGATACCCAATCAGAGAACCTCATAGGCACGATTATACCTACCTCATACATATTCTTAATCTCTTTTTCTACTGCAAGCAATTGTTTTGGGTTTATTATGCGAAGTTTTTGTCTAAAGGGATTTTGATTTTTTTTCGAGGGTATCTTATGTTGTATGATATTTGTGTCATAGGCCCTTAAGTCCTCATAACTCCAAGAAAACACATCAATGAATTCCTTGAATAGGTCAATGTATTTCTTTTTGATGTTTGCAGGCAGAGACTTAGCCAGTTTGATCATTTTGGGTTTGTCTTCAGAGCCTATGTTGCATTCCTCAACATCAGAGTCTGCCTGTTCTATAGTGGGCGTTTTTGCTACATCATCAAAGTCAAAAAGGTATTCTAAAGGGGCCAGACCTCGAGGTATGTTCTTATCTTTGGTCTTCAGCACCTCTACTTCTTCACTATCTGCGTTTTCACATTTTCCATCTATATTTCCAATATGTTCATTTAAAGAGTTTATTTCTATGTTACATGGCGTTTCTTCCTCATATTAGGACTCTTCACTTAGGCAGCTACTGTCAGATTTGGAGTCTGAATTAGAAAACTCAAACTCATTTCTGCCTACCAGGAAATATTCAATCTGTTTATCTCCTTCAAAAACCTGCCAATATTTTTCACTGTCCGGCACTGTAGGTCTAAATTTGGTCTGAGTGATGATATGTTGGTCACTGGGAGTCTTAGGGTAGGAACTAGCTAGGCAAGCTAATCCGTTTGCAATGACATTTTGACTCCTAGGAAAAAACACTAATTCGTATTCAAAAAAAGTTTTCAGTAAATCCATAGTGTCGTTCTTGTAGGCTCACAGTCTAGGATGTTTCGTTGTATATTCACCATTCACCTATTTAATAATAAGCTCAGAGTCTCCACACACGGTTATCCTATGGGCTCCTAATTTTTTCAACAGGGTTAAGCCTAGGATCAGAGCCTCATATTCTACAATATTGTTTGTACACTTGAAGTGCAGGTTGTAGGCATGGCTCTCTGCGTAATCACTCTCTTTGCTATGTATCCACACTCCTGCCCTAGTAGTTCTCCTAGTGCATGACCCGTCGAAATTAATTTCCCACAAGGGTTCATTTTTCATTTTATCTTCACTTCCTTCCCTACTACCGGGTTCGCCATCATGTAGCATTATAGGATTTGTGCTACGTTGTGGCTCATTTTGTTTTTTGTTATGGGTGTGGAAAGCAGAGAGGTGACTAGTTGGTTGATTATGTTCTGTTTCTGGTTCACTTTGCATTGTTGTTTCAGTGCACTGTTCAAAGTTTTCTATGTTTTCCTCCTCTGAGTCTAGGGTAGCCATTATGTTAAATTCTATTGGCTCTGTTTCATCATGTGTACCTTTGCTTGTATCTATGTTTTTAGATTCTGGTCCCCCCAAAGATTCATCATTGCAGAAGATAAAGGAATCCAATTCTATATGTACAGAGTATAGAGGAGAATTTTCAGGCTTTTCAGGGCTACTAACCAGGAATTTCATTTGTGTCTGCATTGTTCCTTGTAGCTTGGCTCCCTATGATCTTGATAATAACATGCCATATTTGGGTGGCACATCTGCCACAACAACATCCATGACCATACATTTTGCTGGAATCTAGGCAAGGCTCACACATAAATCTTTGATCAGGCCAAGACACTTTACTCTATTAGAGTCAAATGAATATAGGTATTTATAGGGATGGGTTATCTCTAGGCCTAATCTTTCCATTACTACTTTAGGCATCAGGTTGTGTGATGCCCCAGAATCATGCATTGCATTGTGGAGAATCTTATCATGGATATTAAGACTGATATAAAAAGGGGGCACTACCCCTTCCTGAAACTTTCCTTCTATCTTTGGACCAAATAGAAGGGCAGGTTGATCATCACTAAAATTTATAGTGTCACTATTCTCACCTAAATTTAATGCTTTCAAAATTTGGCCTTTATATACATCCTGAGTGGCCAGCTCAGAGACTGGGACAGAGATTTTAATTTTTGCAATCTCACTCTCCAAATTGAAAGTGGACTGACTCTTTGGAATGTTTAACTCTGTTTTGTTAGTCACCACCTTAGTGGCTGAATCAATGTGCTGATTCTCACTATGTACAGTGTTTGTGACAGTTTTATCAAGAGCACTAACTGCAGTGCCAGTGCTGCTATCTAGTTTACCTTGTGTGTCAGTGTTTTGGTTTTCCTTTTCTTTATTCTTTCCAGAACTCTCAGCTGCGGATTCTTTACTTTCAGCAGTTTCTTTAGAAGTTTTCCCAGGTCTTTTCTTGATGGTGACCTCAGAAGCTTTTGGTTTACGAGTATCTTGGCTCTTTTTGCTTCTAAGTTCGTATTGTTCTCTGACCTGCATCATGGCATTTTCAAATCCTATCCTGTAATCTTCAGATTCTAACCATTCTTCATCCCAACAATAGGGTGAGGGTTGATCTTCTTCTGAGTAACAGTTATGGATTGAATCTTCTATTTCAAACATATTAATTGTGTTTCCCTCAGACTCTTCTATGATTCCCTCATCTTCATCAAGAAAATTCTCTTGGAAGGGGGGAATAACTTGTTGATCTGATTCTCTTTGTCTGTTGGGGGTGGCATTGTTTCTTCTAAAGTTCTGGTTATGGTTATGGTTTTGATTTCTGTTTTGGTTACTAACTATGACAACCATTTTTTCCATCATTTGGTATAGCTTCTCCACTTTTTTAGATAGATGGTCATGATTTGGATCAGATGTGGAATCTACATTGTCGTCTCTATATGTTACCCTTTTCTCAGCTCTTAATCTCGCTCTTTTCTCGGTCAGATTTGCGTTTATATTCACTGCTCCTTTCTGCATGTCCTCCAATGTGTTGTATTCTTTATCCCTAAGTTGATAGGCCATGTCAGCATCAAAGCCTTCAGGGTATTTCGCTAGGGCCATACCTTGGGGAGGTTTCATATGTGGAGGGAGAGCATTGTAAATGCTGTTAAATATCGTTGTTTAATCATGGAAAATCTCTCCTACGTTTCTTTTAAGGCTTATATATTCTGCTAGGAGTTGGCAAGGATTGGCCTTAACCTCCCATTTGTTGATAAAAGTATGATATAAGGCAGGGAGGTCATTAATGCTACCCAGAGGTAAGCTTTTAAACCATTTCTTCACATCACCCCCTAAGCTTTGGGCAAAGATTCTCTTTTTGATTGTATCATCATCTATTTCCATGTAGTCAAAGGAATCTTCCATCCTGTCTACATGATATTGTGCTGTGGTAGACTCTTTTGCAGTGAAGTGTGGGATCTTTGATTGATAATCATTGGGTAAGGGAACTAGAGGCTGAGGTAAAACCAGAGGTGCATACCAGGCTGCCATGATGATGTTTTGATGAGGTAAAGGGTTGAATTGGGCAGGTGGTATGTGGATGACACAGATATTATGACCAACAGAAGACTGATGAGCAGATTTAGGGTGACTGAGTCCCAAGTTTTTTATGAAATGTATATCAGGAGGTGTATAGGGAGGGGTCTATCTATTCCCAAGGTGTCCACCACTTTGGGGTGGTGAACCAGGAAGCTTAAGGTCTGGCTGGTCTAGGACACTGAATGACCTAGTTCTTGGCAAACTATTTTGAGTGCCTAGGTCAAAAAGTGGGTCTAATAGAGCTGTAAGGTTTTCTGGTGTAGAGTTAGCTCTATGGATGTGGCTGGAAATAGTTGGTCCTTTAGGTGTAGGAGATCTCTTAAGGATGCTCTCAGGGTTATCAACTATTTCAGGTGGGTCTGGGTCAGGGTAAGCTCTTGTATGAATGGTTCTTGAAGCCAGAATGTTGTTTTCTAACCAAGAAGCTTAACCCTACTTGTTACTTCTACCGTGGTTGATGTTGTAATGGCTCTGGTCTCCCATTGGAGTCTTATGCGCAACCAAGATAATCAGCAGGCCTATTGATCACCAATGGAGCCTTTGAATCGTTTATGAATTGTGGAGTCACCAGGTGGAAGGTTTAGAATGTTTTTGGAGGGCACACTGTCCACCATAGTGCTTATGAGATGTCCCCTTTCAGGGATATCTTTTAAACATAGCAAACTCTAACTAGAGATTGACTAGGAGGGCATTCACCAGATATGTCACCTCTGAAAGAGTGTGAGATTTGGAGGCTACTCGGCCTTTTCCAGACTCTGTCTAAGAGTGTGGGAGAACAAAAAAAATGGTGTAGAGGTTGATGTGTGAATATGAGTGCTTAACTGCCAACCTAACCAGAGATTTTAGGTTTCTGAAGTTCTTATAATCTAGTAGGATGGATATTATTTTAGAAAGTTCCACAGTGGAGTCGCCATTATGTTGGAGTTCCCATGTTTTGGCCAAATTGACAAGACCAAAAGATGAGACAACATCAAAACCACTTTCAAACCTCAGGATCTAGCCCTCCTGGGTCCAGAGAGGGATATCTCTATGATATGTCAAAGGTATATGACTTTGAAGCTCAGTGTTAAGATGTTAGGCTAGTTATAGGCACGGGATTTGTTTGTTTGATTTGTTTGTTTGGTTTCTGGTTATCAAGAAAGAAGGGTTCAATGCAAGACAAGGATGAGCAAAGAGGGATGAGGCAGAGGTGAAGTATTCCAGGAAAGCATTCAAGACCATTGGGAAATGGAGTCAGGAAAGGATTTTCTTGCTAATCAATAGGCAGGCTTTTAGTTGGGCTGGTCATCTAAAACGTTGGATCTTAGATATGATTTTGTGATATGGAAAGGTAGGGGAGGAGGAGACAACACAAATTTCAGGGCACAAAGTTAAATACCAGCTAGTCGCACAAGGATCCTAGTGGATAGGGCTAACTCTAATCCCCAATGTTCCCAAATCTTCCAACTAAATCCATAACAGGAAATATCTAAGAACAAATACACTTAATTTATACATCAGAGAGCAGGAAGTAACATCCACTACACTGGTTAAATTAACTAAAATCGATTCTTAGATAACACATTCAGAAGAAAAACATCAATGGAAAGGAGAGTAGAAACATAGGGTACCTAACAAGGGTAAATCCTATGCCAATATTATGATGCAAGCCAGTAGAAACGAAATGAAATGAATATAAACACAGAGATAGGAAAACATCACCGCTGCTTTAGATCAGGATCCAAAGAAATGTGCTTGTCATATTAAATAGCAATACTAGTCAAGTACAACATTGCCAATAGCTGAATACTCAGTCTGAAATCATATTCCTTAGCCTATCTAACACTTTACACAGAGACCGTGTCTCAAAAGAAACTACTTGCAGTTCTCTGATAACTGATCAACAACCTTTACAATGAGTTTATTCATGAATTTATAGCTCTAGTGGAGTAGAGAAGGTAGGTGAAAAACTAAATGCAGCATTAACACTCAGGAAAGGTAGAAGGCCGAAGCCCATTCTCTATAAATTTTGTGCACTTATCTCTGGCACTCTTTTGGGTGAACGAATGATCTTCTTCAGGTTTCCATTAACTTCAGGTATGTCTCTAATGTACTTTGGCTGTAGTGCTCTGTAGTACTTCTAGTGATCTGAACAAAAATAAATCAATGATTCAAGTCTGCCATGTTGTGTAGCTAATGCTACTGATATTGTAGGACCGTTGTCAGGGTGGGAAATCCTTTAGGAACACGATATAGAATAAAAGTTTTATGGGCATTCTGTCCTTTACGGGGAAAACATTCTGCTAGTGTACAAACCCTAATATACATGAATTTATGTATATTGTACACTCCATGTGATTCATGACATCGCTGATCTAGTGCTTTGCCTTTAAATCCCTGTATTAAGGCTCAAAGCTCTTTGTTGAACTGGTTTATCACTAGCTGGTATTTCCCTGCCGCTTCATAAATGTCTTGATCTGCGAAATCTGGGCTTTAATGGCGCCAGATAGGTTTCTTGTGGAGATTGAGCTGTCCTGGGATAATATTTATGTCGCCGCTTCCTTTCCGAGTATTTCCATTGTAGTACCAGCTTCCAAATTCAACCTTCCCTGCGCAACACGACATTACAATAGTACAATTGAACCATGGCGGTTTTCCACCTCTTTGGAACCCTAAAAAACACGAAAAAAGGTTAAGAAAACAATTGGGGGTGGCAGATGCAGTGTGGATCATGAAAATGATTGTGTAGCTGGTGAAATGGTGGAACAACGTAGAGGAATGATGGAGGTAAGCCTTGGTGAAGGTTGGCGGAGCGCAGAAGAAATTTAAATGAAAAAACCTTAACAAACTCGACTTTGAAAAAAAATATGCAATGGGATGTGTGGATGTATGGTGGATACACATGGGGGTGACGTGGCGGGACCGAGTGATGGCGGAAAATTCAACAGTGGGGAAAACAAATCTAGACCTTCAGATCTCAAAGGAGATCGACGGTTGAAAATGCAGTGGAGGGCGACGAGCGGTGGGCCAGGAGTACGGTGACCTTGGATTAAACCCCGTGCAACTCTGTGGAACGACGACCGTTGGATGGGCGATGACAGATCTCACGGCTCACAACGATATTGCTATGCATCCGCGGACGAACGATAACGTGTGATGAGGTAGCAGTTTTGGAACAATGTCGGAGCCACGTGTCGAATGCTCATTGGAATCACTAGGCAATGGGAAAATACAACCTACCACCCAAAGGCGGTGCAATACATACCACTAGGTTTGTGAAAGGTGTTTGCGGCAGGGACCTCCAGGATGGATGTACTGAGGACCGTCGGATCTGCGAGTAAATAGACAACGATGGCGCAATCAGAGAGGTGAACGTGAAGAACGATGGGCACCTGTAGAGTTAACGGGGACTGTCCGATCTGCAAAGATCAACGGCCGATGTTTCCCCTAATATCATATTTGATAAGCGCCTTCCACCCGGGTGCCTGGTCATGGCGCTGGGTCACGTAGAGGGAAACGGTAAGGGGGCTGGCCTGAAGGGGGCTAAGACCCAATGTGTAGAGTATGGGTTTTTCGGCCCTTTTTAGTGAAATTTGAGGCTGAAAATGGGAAGCAATAGAGGGAAGAAGGGGGAAATTGGCTAACCAAAGGGTGTAGGGATGTTTTAGAGGGGATTTTTTGGATGAAAAAGGGGGAATTTAATAGCGGGAAAAAGGGTTGAAAAGGGACACTTCGCAGGGATACAAGGGATAAATATAGACTTTTTGGAGCACAATTTCTGCAAACAATGAGACCTTATAAAGGGAGTCAGGAGAGGGAAATTTATCAAAGGCAAAGGCATATGAGACTTCAAGGATGATGTGTCTTCAGGGGAGATGCATTCCTTGAAGGCTCAAAAACAATTTAGCCCCCTACTTTGCTTTGTCAAAAATTTGTAGGGGGGCTAACACCTACTATTGGCAAAGATGTTGCATCTCATTTCCCTTAGACCAAGGAAGATGCCCTCCAGATTGAATTGAAATATGACATGATCTACGCATAGTTTGGTTATGTTTATACCATATTACCTGATATCCCTAGACCCGGTGGTGCAAATGGACTGGGGGCATCCCACACCGCCAATGGTATCGTTGGAGCCCTTTCTTATCCTTACACGGATCCCCCCATGGGTTATGGTTTCCTTCAGGGAGGGGCCAGCTCCTCCAACACTATTCCCCCACCTAGTAGCATGTATCTAGGATATGGTATTAGCCACCTATAAAACCTGTCATATCAAATGGTGGCTAAATCATTTTTTGAAGCCTTCAAGAAACAATTTTATTGCCAAATTGTTAGTTCTTGAAGTCTTGTGAAAATACCTTATCCTTTGATTAATCCTCACTGCTATTTCCCTCTTAAACTCTTAAATTCTGTTGTTTTCCTGAAGAAAAGACTACTGCAAAAATCCATTTTTCCCTTCATTTTTACCCCTTCTTCCACTCAAAATTAACCTCCTTTTTATCCCCTTTTACCTCATAAAATTCCTCTATTTTTCTTCATTTCCCTTCTTCCCTTCATAAAAACCCCTTTAATAAGGTTTAAAAATCCTTTTTAAACCTTACCGAAACCCCCAAAATCCTTTGAAAATCCTTCAAAAATCACAAAAAACCCACTTTTTACATTATAGGACTAAGCCCCTTTGGGCTAAACCATAAACCAATTCTCCACCATGCAACCTAGCGCCAGAACCAAGCGTTAAGGCCCAAAAGCGCTTATCGCAATTGCGGCATTCATGTGAAACATATTTCTTTTGTTATGTAAAAATCTCCGATTGCGATTGGCCCTTGTTTCTAAACTCTCGATCCCTTCATCTTTTCATATAACCTGGAGCCCGCAATCGGGCACTAAAACATATAAATAAACCCTCCTCGAAGCCATATTTCATTTTTATTTTTATTAAAAACCCAATTTTTAATATTATAAAAAAACCCGATAGTTCACGGTCTAAACCAATATCATCCATTGATCTATTTCCTAATCGACGGTCTTCAGGATCTCGCATTGGAGAATTTTTCATCGGGCATATTTTAATAGTTTCTGCTCCCTTCGATTGGCCACCTCCTGATTTATTCCCAACCATTGAGCTCTCCCGCCAGGCCCAGAGCCGACGGCCCACATCATTCTATTCATATGCCCATCCCTTCGCTTTTCGACCTCTGATTCATTCCTAACCGTCGATCTCTCCAAAGATCTGACGGTCCACATACAATTGCATCGGTTATTTGTTCCCTTTTCCCCCGACAATCGTGATCTCCCGATTGCATCTAGGATGTCCATGCACTAAGATCTGATGGTCTGGATCAATCCTTACCACCCTTTGTTAAAATTTATGAACCCCGTTGTATAAAGTTTTTTGGGGAAATATCCACCATTGATCTCTGCAGATCAACGGCCCACATTGACCTATTCTCCGCCTGACCCCTCACCTCATGTTTTATTTATTTTACCCCAAGATTGGATCTGGGCCGTTCATCCCACTCATCCGATGGTCCAGATTCAACCCGATATGCCCAAATCCTTTGGGTCCTACCCTTCTTGGAATCAAATATCCACCGTCCATCCCCGTTTTGACGGTCAAGATTGAAACCGCTTAGACTTTGCCCCACATCTTATCACCCATGCATCTATTCTCCATCACGCTCTCTCCACGACCATCCGATCTAAGACCCCAAATCTGACGGCTAGCGCATAGTTTCACGTAAATTTAAGCCCGAAAGATAATGTTTCAAAACTACGCAATGAGGGTGGTTTTAAAAGGCCACGTGTCGGTCGATAACACATATCGTGTTCAAAAAGGTAAAACCGCCTTTCCTCCATTTTGTTGCACGAAACCGTTGGATTTTTTGGCCGAAACCATTTTACCCCATTTGTATTTCATTCCATCGCGTTTAATCTCTGTTGTTGATCTCTGTAGATCAACGGTCCCAGTTTAATTTTGCCCTCATTTCATTGCCCTCCACACATCCTCCAAGGGACTTCTTAAGTCATTCTCAACCATTGATCTCTGTGGCCGATCTCATCCAATGGCCCAGGATTGTTTGGAAACCCCAAATTTTGTTTTGATGCATTTTTCCCTCCGCCTAAGGTTTTTTCCCTTTTCCTTTGTAATCTCCCCCATTTCATTATAAAGTTTCCCCCCACATTATAAAATCCACGATTGATCTTGATCGTTGATCTTTGCATATCAACGACCCGGACTTATCTCCTACACCATTTATCCAACCGCCTCCTGTTTTGACCCCCGTAAACAATCTCCACTATTGGATGCTTTCATCCAACAGTCACAATTTAACCAAAACTTCCAAAGCAGTCTAAACCCCAAATATGCAGGATTTTTTCTAATTTTTCTTGTGCAGGTTTTAAAGGTTTTCCAATTATTTTTAAAGAGAATTGAAGAACGAGGATGAGGATCCCCCAGGCCTTTATTCATCAATAATATCATTCTGCAGGGTTCGACACCATGTTTCATCCATGCCTCATGAGCACTGATTCCATTTTAAAACCCTTTGTGCACCTGCACATCAATAAGACACAACAAATTTTAATCAATCAAAGAGTATCAATGTTAAAGGATCCAGTCATAGAAGAGATAAATAATTTAGGATGGTTTACATAGTTTTGATGGATTACAGCCTAAATCGACTATCAAAAGCCTAATCCTCTCAATTAAACATAGTTTGAGGAACAGAAGACAGAAATTAGGCATGATTAAGCCTAACACATAGAATAAAATCAAATTAACAGTGTTTAAAGAAAAACAATAATATCTATCAATCCGTGAAGCCTCCACTGCAACATCAGAGGCTAATTAAATCCTCTCAGCTACCAAAAGCCACCTGCAGACTCAAATCATTCAAAAGAGGCATAGTTATTACCGAAACAGAAGATATTTGCCTCAATACAGCTGAACATTTAATTCAACCAAAGGAACTTATTGAAGACTATTAGCAGAGTTATTACAAGGATGAAAAAGAGCCTTAAAGTCAACAAAATATTCCCAGCAAGCTTAATACTTAATGTAAAATAATTAATAAAGAGGAATATCTAAAATCTTCTCCATTAAGCCCCTCAAAGGCCGAGAAGCATTAAACTATATTAATTGAACTTAGAAGATCTTTTATCCTATCCCACCTCTCCATTTATTCTATAAATACTTCTGTAGAAGATGAGATAATGTTGGTCACTACATATTTGTTGCCTGTAAATAGTTTACTGAAGCTACTGTAAGCTCTGTTTGTAATTGGAGATACCTAAGTTGAGATGAAAAGTTTGAAGCTGTAGAGACCCATTGGACTTGAAGATTTTAACTGGTTTGAAGTATCAAATACAAGCTGATTTATGGGATCCTGGTCTATGTCAATGGTGATGTTTTTCTTATCGTAAATTGTTATTTTATTTTTGTTTCCATTCTGTCCATCTTCTCTGATAAAGAACAACAATTATAGAGTTAGGATTTACTATCAAAGGTACCCTGCTCTTACTGATAAGCTTTATCTACATGTTTTCTTCCAAAATTGTGTATTTAAGAATGATTCAATATAGCCCAAGTAGTTAGGAATGTTGGCGTTCCCTCGTCCTACTGTCTGAACTGAACATTTTTCTTGAATGTTATTTTCAGTGTCTACTGAGTAAATTTGAACTAGGGAAGTCTATGGTGAGCCCTTTCATCTAGTTTTATCTCCAAATGTTGTCTCAAACGTTTCCCTAAGAGTATGTTGAAAGCAGGCTAGGTTCAAAGTCCTTACCTGATCTTTGACTATTCTTTGTTATTTTATGTGTTGTCTTGATAAGTTTGCTAAGTAAAGTAGAACTAGGGAGTCTATGGTGAGCCCTGTCCTCTAGTTTCTTCTCCAATAGTTTCTTTGAAAATTTTCCCTTAGAATATGCTAAAGTAGGATAGGTTCAAAGTCCTTACTTGATCTTAAGCTATTCTTTTTGGTGTTTTAAATTTTTTCTATTGAAAGTGCATCAAAAGCAAGCTAGTTTCAAAGTACTTACTTGATCTTAGGCTTCTCTTTGTTCTTCATTTGTTTAATTCCCCTTCTTATTGTTTCATTTCATTCCATAAAATCAACTTTAAAAAGATCCTTAGACATAGATGACTTGCCCCATGTACCACTCTTGAACCTTATTGTTTCAATTAAATCCTACTATGACTCCATAGCCTAATGGATTCAAGCTGTTTCTTGCCTATCTTCTTAGATGAATCATTTTTCACTTTCATTCACCTTCACCCTTCATTTAGAATGCCTTCACCTTCACATATCTTTTCCCAACGAAAACAAACAAAAACCTTGTTCTTCATAACTAGCCTAATATCACATTTCAAGCCTTAAAGATAAATCAATCTTTGCACTTATAGAGAGATCCCTCTCTGGATTCAGGAGGGCTAGATCCTAGAATCCCAAAGTTCTTCAAGTGTTCTCTCCGCAGTTTCAGTCTCACCAATCTGCTGAAATTACGGTGACCTAACATTTCTGGCGACTTCACTGGGGAGATACTGAGTTCATAGTGGCAGAGCAAGCTCTTATAGACTCCTTAGTCTCCCAAATAACCATAGAAACTCAGGAAAAACCCAAAAATACTTTAGATTGGTATATGGTGGTGGACCATAAAATATTTTAGCTCCAAAAGAGCTAAAAACTTCCACTTGGTGACTCCACACTCTGAAACTCCAAAAATACCAAATGAATCCACTAGTAGAAGACCTTGAACTGATTGAACAGACACAGTGACCTTTTTTTCTGATTTACAAACATGGATTTAGATATAGACCCAGAAGACAAACATATGGTCATGATGGAAAAATTGATGTACATGCTTGGAATAAGAGTGGATAGGTTTATGTCTAATCTAAAAATTAGTGATCCAGAGCAACATATGCTTTTCCCTGGACAAAAAAAAACTCTACCACTACAAGACATGTATGATGAACAATATTATAGAGAAAATAATCAAGAAAAATCTCTAATCATGATGGAAAAGATTATGTACATGCTTGGAAAGAGAATGGATAGGTTGATGGCTAATATGAATATTGATGATCTAGAGCAACCTATGCTTTTCCCTCATCAAACACAAGCCCAATCACCTCAATACCAAGACAGTGACCAAGATATGTATTATGATCAACACCTTATAGAAGATGATGAGAAAACTTACAAAGAAAGCAAGAAGCAAGGTTGTTAAGAAATTTTTGATTGCATGCCCATGTCTTGTACTATGCTGATTAGAGAACTTCATGACCAAAATGCAAAAACATATAGTGAGTAGTGCTTTGATGAAACAAGTAGCTACTTTCAAAACATAGAATCTGATGTAGGAGGAGAACTAACTCATATAGGGACTTCCCCTCTATATTATAACCAATATCTGATTACACAAGAAGAGTGGCATCCTGATAACATAGAAAAAACAACTCATGAACCTTATATGAAAACTAGGTATCATAACAATCATGAGGAATTTTTTACTCAAGAAGATCAAGAAAAAATAGAAAATCCTCAAAGTTTCCCTACAAGCACAAATCAAGATCCCCTAGAAGAGGCTCAATAAAACATTCAGCCTCAAAATCAGCATCTACAAGAGACAGAGAAATGTTGTACTTCTGTTCAAAGGAACATAGAAACATCTTCCCCTTTGAAAGAAAAAGAGATAGATCAGACTATTAATAAATAGTCAGTCTCTGAAACTTATTGAAAAACAAATACTCTTGCTCATTCACATAGATAACTTTGTTTTAAATATTTAGAAAGTTCTTTGGTAGATCAAGAGAAAAAGGGCAACTCTATTTCTGTTTATGATAAAAGAAAAATATCTCCTTTGACATAAGAACAAATTGATCAAATACTAAGAAAATAGTTACCCTCTAAACAATCATCCAAACAAGACAATCATGAACATAGTGCCTATCCCATAGAACAATCCAATGGCACTCAAGACAAAGAGGATAGTAAGGATATTGATGATAAAACTAAAACTAGTCCCCTTTGGATTATGAACTTTGATGGGTCATGTACTAAAACCAGTGCAGGTGCAGGAATATGGCTTTATGATACAAAAAACAATTATTTTGAAGCCTATTCATATAAATTGAACTTTCAATGCATGAGTGACATAGTAGAGTATGAGGCACTCCTCTTAGGGCTACATTTATTGAAAAAATTAGGAGCCCAAAAGATAACAGTTCATGGAAATGCAGAACTGGTAATTAGGCAAGTGAAAGAAGAATGCATGGTTAAACATCCTAGAATTAAAGCCTATAAGGATGATGCCATGGATTTATTAATATATTTTAAAAATTTTCAACTTATCCTTGTTCCTAAAGACCAAAACAGTTTTTCTAGGGGATTAGCCCTTGTGGCTAGTATATGTCTGAGACCTTGGGAGAGAAAAAAATATACAATTCAAGAAAAATCCAGGCCAGCTGTCCCAAACAACAAAACATACTGGAAAAACTTTGAAGGAGAAAAAAAAATAGAAGACTATCCTACTGAGGATATACCATATTTTCAAGAAGAAACTTATCCCTTCACTAATGTTAATCTGTTATTCAAAGAACCTGAATTTATATCATAAGCAAGCATAGATTTAGAGAAAGAATAAATTTCAACGCTTGTTGTTTTGCAGGTTAATAATGATGATGCTTCCAAGCAACGTACTGAAGAGATATTCCTCAAAGTTGAAGTCTTGGAAGTAGACAATCTACCAGACACGGAGGGCCAAAAGGAAGAGAATCTGCATCTTTTCTTTGTTGATTCTTTGGAAGAATGTGTGGAAGTCCCAACTGGCTCAAATTATCAAACATGGATCCTTTGCAAGAGCCAAATGCATGAAAATTTTTCACCCTCTGTGATAGTCTTGGTTTTGAAGATTAATCTTCCAAATGTACTATGGATGCCCCTGACAAGTAGCCATTTTCTCTATTCTTTTTCGTCACTACTCAATTGGCTACATTGGCACTTTTGTATCATATAAGAATGTAAATATTCCAAGTTAGAATAGGTTAGATAATAATGTCAACAAAGCTCAAACTTTGAGCATTTAGATAGTTGTTGATTTCTTCTTTGAAGGAAAAAGAAAAATACAAAAACAATAGAAGATAGAAAAGAGGGCAGAGAGAAAACAAGAAAGGTATAGCCCCATACCCAAAAAGAAACAAAGTCTGAAAGTGTGCAAGCTCAAATTCCATTCCTGAAAAACACACTCCTAGTTAGTCATACAGGCTAATCATGACTAATTAGTTTTCAATTTACTGTTGATAGGTTAGTGAAATAGATTTGCCAAACATCTTAATCTTGGCTTATCAGTTAGGTAGATTAGGATAGAAAAAAAGGGTTCAAACAAGCTCAAAATCTGAACCTATGAGTTTCGAAAAGATGCATGGCTCTAATCTGTTTTAATATAGAGCTAAAGACACAAGTAAACTGGTTCTAATAAGCCCAAAAATTGAACTAGAGAACAAACAGAGAATAGCTCAAACAAATTTAAAATCAGTGCTGAAGAAAAGAGAAGGATGTTCCTAAAACTTTCAGATCTTAAGCCTTCACCATTTTGATTTAATTTTCTGCAAATAAAAATCTATGTGCAGCTTGTTTTTATGCCATAGATCAGCAACAAGTTAGATTTTTCAATCCTGACTTGTATGCTTTTTAAATTTCTTGTTTTAGAAGTTAGAGAATAAAAATTTGTTAAACCGTTTAATCCTAACAGATAGTAGACTAGGTAGAGAAGTTTATGAAATCAATTGTTTAATCTGAGTTCATGGAGAAATAAGAAGTAGACTTAGATTAGTTTTTTTCTTTCAAAAGAATAAATTTTTTGTAAAAGAGTTTTCCAATCCAAATGCAATCTAAAAGAAGAAAAAATGTTAGATCAGTAGGATTGGGTAGGTAGAAAGCTTGTCTAATAGAGTTCCATTGTTTTTCATGGCTACTAACATTATCAGAACAAAAGAAGATCACCCAAGTAAAAGGGTTGCAGTGCAATGGATGAGGCATTGATCAGCCCCCCAGAGAATACAAGTCTGAAGTTCTTGATGCCTTCAAGAAAGGCACCATCCCCATGTGGAGCCACTATTAGCCACCCATAAAAAATTTCATATCAAATGGTGGCTAAATCATTTTTTGAAGCCTTCAAGAAACAATTTTATTGCCAAATTGTTAATTCTTGAAGTCTTGTGAAAATATCTTATCCTTTGATTAATCCTCACTGCTATTTCCCTTTTAAACTCTGAAATTCTGCTATTTTCCTGAAGAAAAGACTGCTGCAAAAACTGATTTTTACTTTATTTTTACCCCTTCTTCCACTCAAAATTAACCTCCTTTTTATCCCCTTTTACCTCATAAAATTCCTCTATTTTTCTTCATTTCCCTTCTTCCCTTCATAAAAACTCCTTTAATAAGGTTTAAAACTCCTTTTTAAACCTTACCGAAACCCCCAAAATCCTATGAAAATCCTTCAAAAATCATAAAAACCCCACTTTTTACATTATAGGCCTAAGCCCCTTTGGGCTAAACCATAAACCACTTCCCCACCATGCAACCTGGTGCCGGAACCAAGCGTTAAGGCCCAAAGGCGCTTATCACAATCGGGGCATTCATGTGAAACATATTTCTTTTGTTACATAAAAATCTTCGATTGTGTTTAGACCTTGTTTCTAAACTCCCGATCCCTTCATCTTTTCATATAACCCGGAGCCCATAATCGGGCGCTAAAACATATAAATAAACCCTCCCCAAAGCCATATTTCCTTTGTATTTTTATTAAAATCCCCATTTTTCATATTATAAAAAAACCCGTCAGTTCACGGTCTAAACCAATATCAACCGTTGATCTATTTCCCGATCAACGGTCTTCGAGATCTTGCATCGGAGATTTTTTCGTCGAGCATATTTTAATTGTTTTTTCCCCCTCTAATTGGCCACCTCCTGATGGCTTCCCAGCCATTGAGCTCCCCCGCCAAGCCCAAATTTGACGGCCCACATCACTCTATTCATAAGCCCATCCCTTTGCCTTTCGACCTCTGATTCATTGCTAACCGTCGATCTCTCCAAAGATCTAACGGTCCACATACAATCACATTGTCACTTTGTTCCCTTTGCCCCCGTCGATCGTGATCTCCCGATTGCATCTGGGCCTTCCATGCACTAAGATCCAACAGTCCAGATCAATCCTTACCACCCTTTGTTAAAATTTTTGAACTCCATTGTATAATTTTTTTTGGGGAAATCTCCGCCATTGATCTCTGCAGATCAACGGCCCACATTGACCTATTCTCTGCCCAACCCATCACCTCATGTTTTATTCATTTGAACCCAAGATTTGATTTGGGCCATTCATCCCACTCATCCAACGGTCCATATTCAACTTGATAGGCCCAACTCCTTTGGGTCCTACCCTTCCCAGAATCAAATCTCCGCCCTCCATCCCTAATTTGACGATCAAGATTGAAACTACTTAGACTCTGCCCCACATCTTATCGCCCATGCATCTATTATCCATCGCGCTCTCTCCACGACCGTCTGATCTAAGACCCCAGATCTTACGGCTAGCACGCAGTTTTGCGTAAATTTAAGCCCAAAAGATAATGTTTCAAAATTATGTGATGAGGGCGGTTTTAAAAGGCCACGTGTCGGCCAGTAACACATATCACGTTAAAAAAGGTAAAACCGCCTTTCCTCCATTTTGTTGCGCAAAACCACTAGATTCTTCAGACAAAACCACTTTACCCCTTTTGTATTGCATTCCATAGCGTTTAATATCCATTTTTGATCTCTGCAGATCAACGGTCCCAGTTTAATTTCGCCCTCAGTTCATCGCCATCCACACATCCTCCAAGGGACTTCTTAATTGATTCTCAGCCATTGATCTCTATGGCCGATCTCATCCAATGGCCCAGGATTGTTTGAAAACCCCAAATTTCATTTTAACGCATTTTCCCCTCCACCTAAGGTTTTTTCCCTTTTCCTTTATATTTTCCCCTATTTCATTATAAATTTGCCCCCCGCATTATAAAATCCACGATTGATCTTGACCATTGATCTTTGCAGATCAATGGCTCAGACTTATCTCCTGCACCATTTATCCAACGACCTCCCATTTTGACCCCCATGAGCAATCTCCACCGTTGGATGCTTTCATCCAATGGTCACGATTTAACCAAAACTTCCAAAGCAGTCTAAACCCCAAATACGCATGATTTTTTCTAATTTTTCTTTGTTTTGCAGGTTTTAAAGGTTTTCCAATTATTTTTAAAGAGAATTGAAGGTTGAGGATGACAATCCCCCAGGCCTTTATTCATCAATGATATCATTCTGCAGGGTTCGGCACCATGTTTCATCTATGCCTCATAAGCACTGATGCCATTTCAAAACCCTCTCTGCACCTGCACATCAACAAGACACATAAAAGTTTAATCAATCAAAGAGTATTAGTGCTAAAGGATCCAGTCATAGCAGAGATAAAAAATCGATGATGGTTTACACAATTTTGAGGGATTACGGCCTAAATCGACTATCAAAAGCCTAATCCTCTCAATTAAACATAGTTTGAGGAACAAAATACGGAAATTAGGCCTGATTAAGCCTAACACACAAAATCAAATAAAATTAACAGTGTTTGAAGAAAAAAAATAATATCTATCAATCCGTGAAGCCTCCATTGCCACATCAGAGGCTAATTAAATCCTCTCAGCTACCGAAAGCCACCTGTAGCCTCAAAGCATTCAAAAGAGGCATAGTTATTACTGGAACAGAAGATATTTTCTTCAGTACAGCTAAACAGTTAATTCAACCAAAGTAACTTATTGAAGACTGTTAGCAGAGTTATTACAAGGATGACAAAGAGCCTTAAAGTCAACAAAATCTTCCCAGAAATCTTAATACTTAATGTAAAACAATTAATACAGAGGAATATCTGAAATTTTCTCCATTGAGCCCCTCAAAGGCCGAGAAGAATTAAACTGTATTAATTGAACTTAGAAGATCCTTTATCCTATCCCACCTCCTCATTTCTTCTATAAATACTTCCGTAGAAGATGAGATAATGTTGGTCAATGCATATCTGTTGCCTATAAATAGTTTACTGAAGCTGTTGTAAGTTTTGTTTGTAATTGAAGATACCTAAGTTGAGATGAAAAGTTTGAAGCTGTAGAGACCCACTAGACTTGAAGATTGTAACTGGTTTGAAGTATCAAATACAAGCTTATTTATGGGATCCTAGTCTATGTCAACGGTGATGTTTTTCTTATTGTAAATTTTTGTTTTATTTTTGTTTCCATTCTATCCATCTTCTCTGATAAAGAACAACAATTATAGAGTTAGGATTTACTGTCAAAGGTACCCTGCTCTTACTGATAAGCTTTATCTACATGTTTTCTTCCAAAATTGTGTATTTAAGAATGATTCAATACAACCCAAGCAGTTAGGAATGTTGGCGTTCCCTCATCCTACTGTCTAAACTGAACATTGTTCTTGAATGTTATTTTTAGTGTCTGCTAAGTAAAGTTGAACTAGGGAAGTCTATGGTGAGCCCTGTCCTCTAGTTCTATCTCCAAAGGTTGTTTAAAAGTTTCCCTAAGAGCATGTTGAAAGCAGGCTAGGTTCAAAGTCCTTACCTGATCTTAGACTAGTCTTTATTATCTTATGTCTTGTCTTGATGAGTTTGCTAAGTAAAGCAGAGCTAGGGAGTCTATGGTGAGCCCTGTCCTCTAGTTTCTTCTCCAACAGATGCTTTGAAAATTTTCCCTTAGAATATGTTGAAAGAAGGATAGGTTCAAAGTCCTTACTTGATCTTAAGCTATTATTTTTTGTGTTTTAAATGTTTTCTATTGAAAGTGCATCAAAAGCAGGCTAGTTTCAAAGTACTTACCTGATTTTATATTACTTTTATTTCTTTCTTAAGTGTATCCCAAAAGCAGGAGAGTTTCAAAGTACTTACTTGATCTTAGGCTTCTCTTTGTTCTCCATTTGTTTAATTCCCCTTCTTATTGTTTCATTTCATTCCATAAAATCAACTTTAAAGAGATCCATAAACATAGATGACTTGCCCCATGGACCACTCTTGAACCTTGTTGTTTCAATTAAATCCTACTATGACTCCATAGCCCAATGGATTGAAGCTGCTTCTTGCCTATCTTCTTAGGTGAATCATTTTTCACTTTCATTCACCTTCACCCTTCATTTAGACTTCCTTCACCTTCACATATCTTTGCCCAACCAAACCAAACGAAAACCTTGTTCTTCATAACTAGCCTAATATCACATTTCAAGCCTTAAAGATAAATCAATATTTGCACTTATAGAGAAATCCCTCTCTAGATTCAGGATGGCTAGATCCTAGAATCCAAAAGTGGTTCAAGTGTTCTCTCCGCAGTTTCGGTCTCACCAATCTGCTGAAATTACGGGGACCTAACATACGTCATGCCTCCTCCTTTTTCTCAACCTGTTTACCCCAATGTTGCCCAAAATCATTATTATTTGTGTCCTAAGCCTCGTGCTCCAACTCCTCCATCATTATCACCTCAGCCTCTCTTGCTTTCTCAACCCCTGCAATAGTAGCCACAAACCCCCTAGGGTTAGGTATATGCACAGCAGGGTGCGACTAATCCTCCTACTTCCAAAAATAAGAGGAAAGGCAACCAAAACCAATCTACCCCAGGTAATCCATGAAACAATCTCTAAGGGAATGCACCTAACACAGCAACCCAGCAACAGGGCACTTAGTCCAAGCTAGAAAATCCTATTCGCATGAAAAAAAATTATTATTGTTGCGGTGTCTATGGTCACTACACCCATGATTTTCCTCTTTTACCTCATATGTGTCATATGTGGGAAATTCAAGAAGCATCTCAAGCACAAAAAAATCCCCTTCAGTTCCTCCCAATTACACCCCTATCTAGGCGACTGTTTTTACCAATCCTTTCCCCCAGCAAGGATTCGTGGCTACCCAACCCCTTGAAATTTAGGTGGCCACTCAACCTCCAACATATGGTACCTATAATTACCAGATCCGCATGATGAAATCTCACCAACCCATTACTTTTGACCTCAACCTTCAGACTCGGTCACGTGAGTACAACAAGGCCCCCGTTATGTCTGTCACCGAGCCCCCTTATTCAGGTCCCACAAAGCCTCTTTCGACACCCAATGGTCAATTATGATGAAATTCTTCTTCGGGCAAAGTTTCCCATTCATATAGTATAGTATATGACTTGGTGCAATCCCCTGCTACCATGTCAATGTTGGAAGTCCTCTAGTTATGCCCTTCACAACGAAAATCTCTACTAACTTCCATGAGCATTGTGGATCCTTCAGATGATCATTTTATTGTCTTCTATATTGATCTGTCATAACATCCCCCCTTCCTACCTTCATCACCTTCCAAATCCCTGTAAAAATATGGAATGCCAACGTCTCCCGTTGTATCATTGACGAGGGGGGCATCCACCCGTGTGATGTTCGCTTCGATTTGGAAGCAAATTTGATCTCCAGATTTGGCCCCTTCTAGTATCACCTTCCAAGCATGGGATGACCATTCTTTCCAACCCCTTGGCATGCTCCGCAATTTTCCTATTTCTATTGCGGGTAAGACTCCTTTTGTTGACATAGAACTAATTGATTCCCCCTTATATTACCACATTCTATTGGGTCATATCTACAGTTATGCGATGTCTATTTTTCCATCTGTGGTTCACCATAATATGTGCTTTCCTCACAATGGAAATATTTTTACCATAATCTAGTTTACATATTACGAACCAAAGTCTCACACATCCCTTGAGTCCATCATATTTCGGTGGCGAATAAACAAATAGTCGAACCTCCAACCAATGTTTCACCTGAGGTCTATAAATATTCATATTTTCTTGGCTCTATCCCTGACCTCTCTCCTCCTATCTCTGATCCTAGCTCATCGAACGTTTGCACGATGCAATCTTCTTGGTCTGACCGCAAATAGACTGGTTCGACTAGTCAGCAGCCCCGCCCTTCGCAACCTACTCCTATAACCTAAACTCAGCCTTCAGGACCCCCTCCTCTAGGCCCCTCATATCTAGCTGGTATCCATGAGCCTATATACTCTTCTGGAACCATTCCTCCTCACCTTAACCATCTCAGAGTTGTCCTACCTAGCCATTACCCCTCTGGTCAAATACCGTTTCGTGCTCCCCCTCCTGGAGTATTCTTAGTACCTATTATGGCTACCTTATATCTTCCTAACATGACCTTGGGGATCCCATTCTGATACATTGATACCCTAGCCACTATCATGCCTAGTCATCCCAAACCTTATAATATTTTGACACCGGTCCACCTAGTCGCCATGACCCCTCACTTTTCTTTTGTGCCTCAGCCACCTCAACAAGAACCTACTACTATTGTGAAAGCTTTGGGTGAGGGGGGGGGGGGGGGGGAAGTTTGCAATAAGGCCCCTCAAGACAAAGCTACCTAAAAAACCGCTGATCCTCCTCAGCCTCCAAAGCGTACCCTCCCGTGTGCTTTGTGTGATGTTGTCAGTCATGCCACCTATCATTGTCCTCAATTTCCTCACATTAAAACCATGGTTAATGTCATGTTTCCTAAGTCTAAGGTCCCTGAAGCCTTTGTTCCTTCCTCGACTACAACTAAGAACCCCAAGATTGTTCACACCAACCACCCTTGTGCTTTTTGTTATCTCCATCGCCATTATACCCACCTTTTTCCCTACCTCAAGCATTACCATGCCTCTTTGGAGGTAGTTTGAGAGTACGAGATTGAATAGAACCAGTCTACATCTCCCGTTCTTGCGCAGTATGATTTAGGCCAACCTAAGGATACCTCTACTCCCACCGACATTCCCCCTCTCGATGTAGATATGACGGAGTCTTGAGTCACTATCCTCTACCTATCAACATCTATGAGATCCATGGTGGAAGATACCTCTGGGACTTCCCCTTCTGTTTCTCTTGACCTCCCTTCACTAATCACCCTATGCTCAACATCAGTGGATCCCTTATATAATTTCTCTTCCATAACCCCCCGTGACAATGCACATGTGAACCTTTCTTCACATGATGATGAATCAGGTAGCTTTGTCGTGTCATGCGGTTACCCTTCCACCAGTCACCCCATATTTTACTGTGATGATGACATCACTGAATACTTTTCCACCCCTGACTTCAACTTTATTTCCCATAAGAGGAACGACACCATTCATTTCTATGGTGACTTTTATGACCTGAGCACGAGATGCCCCCAAGGGAGTTCCCACACACGACCTACCTTTCGGTGTGCGGGTGGTAGAAATCCTACCCAGAGCACTTCCTCCAACATTGTTTATCTGATCTCTACCTTGCATTCGGGTTGCCAGCATTGTTCATCACCCTCCCATTTGTTGTCTTGTGGCACCTTTCATATGGACCCCTTGTCCACACCATATATTGGTTATGCCAATGGTGCAAGTCACTACTCCCATAATCTAGCCTTGGAAGCTTAGGCCATTTTTACCCCCTTACATTTGCTTGTTCTCTCTAACAACATATGCATTGGTACTGCCACCAATAATCAGGCTGAATATGATGCGGTACAAGGTTTATTAGCCATTTCCCTTTCCTATTGCATCCTTCACCTTCATGTTTTTTTAGGTCCCCTGCTTCTTGTCATGCAATTGAATGGTGTCTATCTTGTGCATAATCCTCTCCTTTTTAGAATATATTTACGAGTGAAGCTTTTGATGGGTGAATTTGAAATCATTACATTCAGTCACGTACCTAGAGCACAAAATCACTATGTAGATAGCATTGCAAATAATATTCTAGATTGGAATTTATCACACGCATTTCACACAAGACAATAATAGTAAACCATAAAACGATGCATATCCATTATATGTGTCATTAAAAATATTTTAGAGTCCATCAACTTTGATACATATGACATTCCCATAGCATGTTACAAAAAATCAAAACTAGGGGCACCACATGCCCCTACAACTAATCACTATCTCGAGGATCCCGGGCCAATGGCTCGACTCTGACAGCTCGTAGATCATGCATCCTTTGTCTAGCCATCACCATGCACCGCATGACCCGTCGCCACTCTGAGCACAGACCAATACATGGATCTATGTACTGGTCATCAAGATATTTCCATCTATGCTCTGAAACGTTAATCAGAAGCCTCTCACGTCTACGACAGATGTCCTTCAGGAGGGAAACTACATCCTCATTTTGTGGACCCCACGACCCACCATATGTTGCAGCTCCTGAAACTGCAGGTCACCCCATATACCCGACCGATTTCACTGGTGCTGTATCCACATACCAAAATTGAATGAATCAGTACCATATACAATATTCTGAAATTTTAAAATACACATAAAATATTATCAACTTTTCACTTACCATTGAGCCCCCATGCTCGATCTGGCGGCAGTGGAAAGTCCGTGTCCCCATGATAACTCATCCCACTCTAGGGATATTCATCTATGTATAGTGGCATTTGATCCCAATGAGTGAAAAACTTGGGTCGAAACACCTGTTCGATTTCCCCACCTCCCCCTCTGCATAGTATAAGCCACCCCTAGTGGCGCATTTTGTGCTCTCTCAGGCCACCATCCTAGATATGTATGCAAGGCTGAAGTGTCAAGATCTTCTCAAAGAATATCGAGCACAACATTGTGCAATATGCACAGTCATGGTTCACCTATCGCTTGCATAGTGTGAAATGTCATTTCAACTATGAAAACATCATTTGGGCCCACCCATAGTAGGTCCCACTCAACACACTCTCAATAAGCATCATTTGACTCCCAATGATGTGGTGGAGTGCCTAGTTGCCCAGGATCTATAGCACCACTATGGCCACATCACAGGTCTCTAGCCACTTTAGATCCTTGATCGGTATCTGTGTCCACTTCACATGGATATCTGATCGATAATGGAGCTCCACAAACTCCATAATGTTCCGCCCTCATGGTAACACTGGCTGCGTATTTCCCACCATCCCAAGTGGCAGGAGACCAGTCAGAAAATATATATCCTGGACAATCAACACAATCTCATGCCCCTACACTATAAATATCTCATGATCCAGATCCCAATAGCTGACAATATGGGCAAAAAAGGGCTCTCCAACTCTCATCAAAGTTTTCTCCACAAACATCAGGACCCAAAACTTGGCCAGTTTAGTGTGAACACCATGATCCTCTTGGATTTCTGACCGTAATGTGTCCAGGTCTCTCTCTCTCTAGTTGATCCTCAACTCTACCATATCTTCACAAAACCATCATATTTTTCAGTGTATAGAAAGGAAGGAATTATTTCAACCATAAAAACCTAGCTCTTAGCCAAAAATAACACCAAAATCCCTCTCTCCGATAGCTCACACTTTTTAGGCCATTCCTGGGAGAGGTCGCAGTTTTATGCCTGAAACCTGCTACCCAGGTCGCATATATTGCCCCAAAAAGTGCAAATCGACAGTGATGAATAGCAAGGGTATGTTCTTGAGGTCTAGGTGCCTAAACTGAACTTTTAATCCTTTGAAATGAAAGAGTAGGGTTAGGCCTCTTACTTGCAACTCACAGATCTTGATTCCAACAGTCGGTTTGTCCACTATGATCAATGCAACATTTAGGGCCTTTTCTCCTCTCTACATTCACCACAACTACACTTTCAAATGAATCAAATTGGAGGGAAAACACCTTATTAAAAGAGAAACCCTAGATTTTTCTTTCGCCATCTATGACCAAATTGTAGCTCGATTTGACAAACTTTTAGATCCATTATAAATCCCTCAATAAACTCTCAAATGGGTATCCTTTATTTTTTTGTGATTTGATACTTCACCCAGACACAAGGGTCACTTCAAAACTCCTCAAAATCGAATTTCCTCACTTGCAACACTTGTACTTGGGGCACCACTTTTCCTTCATACTTGTCCATGCTCCTTTCAATTTTTTTCATGAGTAACCATCTTGTACTCATGTTTTTATGGTCCCCACCGGGCTTGTTCTGTGTGGCAGCATCATCGAGTCACCCATGTTAGACCACCTAAGTTGAGTCATCATCACATGCATGGAATCTATGCTGATTTCCTTTGTATCCCGCTATATTCCTCCATCCTTCATTGCTTTTTTCCTCTCTCATGTCACCCATTTTTGCCTTTAGTCATACTGTCCCCTATCCCCTTCAGTTTTGAGTCAATAGCTGCTAGGTCATCCATGCCCTAGGGAAGTCGTCAGCCTGCTACTTAGTACCCCCATTCCACCATCATCCCTGGTGTTATCCTATGAGTCACTCTATTATTCTCTCTCGTGCCTTAGTTGAGGATCCCTTATTGCCTCACCTATGGTGGACCTTAGCTTATTCATTCAAGAAGATAGGTCTAAAGGACTGTGTACCTTGGTTCCAACTTCCACTCTTGTTCAATGCCTCAGATCAGGCAAAGGGACCCTTTATTTCATTTTTACTTGACTGTTTCTTAGCTCCATCTCCTTATGGCATGATCAAGATCTATATACTTGATGGTTCAGTGATGCAACAAATTGTACCGGTGATTCTCGAGTGTGTGTGAGATGTTTCAGACTTGATGAGGGGGTCGCCCTTTAGGTAGCCCCCCACATGCCCGGATGACCTCTCTACTACAACCTTGGATGAAACTCCATAATATTTGATGGTTCCGGTCTCAGCCGCTGGTAGCACCTTTTAGTTTTCATTTATCATTCATATTTTTAGAGCCCTTTCCTATTTTACAGGGCCTCTTTGGTTGTACTTATATCTCATGTACTCAGATATTATTATATAAGTATTGGTTGTTGTCCCAGGCACAATATGTGTGTGGGATCCATTATCATGTTTTTATATGGCCCATGTTTATGCCAGCATGTACTTGTTAGCTCCCTGTAATTTCAGTAGATTGGCAAGACTAAAACTACAGAGAGGACATTGGAACCACTTTTGGATTCTAGGATCTAGCCCTCCTGAATCTAGAAAGGGATCTCTCTTATAAGTGCAAAGATTGATTTATCTTTAAGACTTTTGATATGTGATATAAGGCTATTCATGAAGAGAGAAGTTTTCGTTTTGTTTTGGTTGGGAAAATATATGTGAAGGTGAAGGATGTCTAAATGAAGGGTGATGGTATATGCAAATGAAACAATGATTCAGCTAACAAGATAGGCAAGAAGCATATTCAATCCATTGGGCTATGGAGTCATAATAGGATTTAATTGAAACAACAAGGTTCAAGAGTGGTCCATGGGGCAAGTCATCTATGTCAAAGGATCTCTTTGAGTTGATTTTATGGAATGAAACAATAAGAAACGAAGAACAAACAGATGAAGAACAAAGAGCAGCCTAAGATCAAGTAAGTACTTTGAAACTATCCTTCTTTTGGCATACATTGAAACTTTTCAAAGCACTGTTGGAGAAGAAACTAGAGGACATGGCTAACCATAGACTTCCCTAGCTCTGTTTTACTTAGTAAACTTTTCAAGACAACAATTTAGATAAACAAAGAATAGTCTAAGATTAGGTAAGGACTTTGAACCTAGCCTGATTTCAATATACTCTTAGGGAAACTTTCATAACAACTTTTGGAGAAGCAACCAGAGGATAAGGCTAACCATAGACTTCCCTAGTTCAACTCTACTTAGCATAAACTGAAAATAACATTCAGGAACAATGTTTAAAGTTTAGACAGTAAGACATGGGCACACCAACATTCCTTAACTGCTTGGACTGTATTAAATCATTCCTAAATACACAATTGAAATAAAACATGAAGATAAAGCTTATCAGTGAAATTAGGGTACTGCAAAGAGTAAATCCTAGCTTTATATTTGTTGTTCTTTATCAGAGAATTTGGACAGAATGGAAACAAAAAGATAATAACAATTTACAATAATAAAAGCATCACCATTGACATAGACCAGGATCCCATAAATCAGCTTGTATTTGAATGCTTCAAACCAGTTACAATAATCAAGTCTAGTGGGTCTCTACAGCTTCAGAAAACTATTTACATGCATAATATATTTAGATACCAACCTTTGTTTAATATTCTACAAAAGTATTCAAAGAAGAAATGAGGAGGTAGGATGAGAGAAAAAATCTCTAGGTTCAATTAATACAGTTTAATGCTTCTCAGCCTTTGAGGGCTACAACAAGGAAGATTTCTGATATTTCTTCTGTATTAATTGATTTTCATTAAGTATTAGGTAGGCTGGGCAGATTTTGTTGACTTAAAAACTCTTGATTATCTTTGTAATAACTTTGCTGACATTCATAATAAGTTCTTTTGATTTGAAATAACCGTTCAGCTGTATTGAGGCAAATATATTATGTTCTACAATAAATATGCCTCCTTTGATTGCTGCGAGGCTGTAGGTGGCTTTTGGTAGCTGGAGAGGATTCAATTAGCCTCTGATGTGGTAGTGGAGGCTTCTTGGATTGATAGAATTCCTTATCTTTCCCTAAAACACCTTTAATTTAATTTAGTTCTGTGTTTTAGGAAAGATTAGGCTTAATCTGTGTCTTCCAATCTTCATGTTGTCTTTAACTTTGGATTAGGAATTTGATAGCCGAATTCACACCTTAATCCCTTAAAAACTGTGTTAAAACCTTTAAACATTGATTTTTGCTTTGATTTGATCCCGGGATACTGATACTCTTTGTCTGTGGAGTTTTTTGTGTTTTTATTGCTTTTGCGGACACACAGAGGGTTTTAAAATAGCATCAGTGCTCATGAGGCATGGATGAAACATGATATGGAACCCTGCAGAGTGATCTCATTTACGAATAAAGGCCTCGGGATCATCATCCCCGGCCTTTGATTTCTTTTAAGAGACTGTGTAAAAGCTTCGAAACCTGCAAAAATACACAAAAAGTTATAAAATCCTGCGTGGATGGGTTAAGACTGCTTCAGAGGTTTAGGTTAGAGCGCAACCATTGGATGAAATCATCCAACGATGAATATTTCTCGCTGAGGTCAAAAGGAGAGGCGGTTGGAGGGGTGAATGAAGGATTAAGTCTGAGCCATAGATGCATATTGATCAACGGTTGAGATCAGTCTAGGATCTTATAAGGCAGAATGGAAATAATATAGTGAAATGGCGGAAAAAATAAATAAAATCAAGGAAAACCTTTATTGACAACAAAAAAGGCTAAAATGAAATTTCGAGGATGTAGAATAATCTAGGCCGTTGGATTAGATCGATTTAACGAAGATCGACAGCGGATATCCTTTGATGAAATCCATAGGAGAAATGGTGGAGGGCGATGGTTTAATGGTTAGGTGAAATCTGGGCCATTGGATTAAAATAACGGATGGCAGAGATCACATCAGATGAATGCAATGTAGTGGGGAAAAGCAGTTTGGCAGAAAACCTGAATTGTTTTTGCGCGGATATGAAGCAGTTTCCAAATTTTCCCAAAAAAACGCGATACACTTCATCGCGCACCACGTGTCCTTTAGAAAACCATTTTTTTCACGTTATTTTTTGGTGTTAAACCTCTGGCGCAGAAAAAATGTGAAACAGAATGCCAGCTGTTGGATGGAGGGGCACAGATCTGACGATGTGGATCGCACACAACGGAGGGTAAGATGCACGGACGGAAAGGTATGGCAGAGTCAAAGGCAAATTAGATCTGGACCATTGGATATCAAGAATGGATGGTGGAGATCTACAGTTGAGGCAGAAGGTATTACAAAGGGGAAAAAGTTATGTGGGGCGCAAAATAAATCCTGACCGTCGGATGTATAAAATGGACGGCAGGGATTTTATTTGGGGGCGATGAAAGAAATGAAAGTCAGGGGATCGGGTGATGATCAGATGCAATGTGGACCATTGATCTACACAGATCAATGGTAGATCTTCACCGAAGAGTTTTCAACTGCGGGGCTTTGTGAAATAACAGAGGAAGTTAGTTCAGATCTGGACCATCGAATGTATGAAATGAATGGCCCAGATTCGATCGCAAGATTGTAAATCCGCAGGGAAAAAGGAAGGCACAAATAAAAACCTGCGATGCAATTTAATGGAGGCCATTAGATCTTAGAGAGATCAATGGTGGATATTCATTCGACATTTTTAATGTCGGAGGGCCATGGCAGAGGGCGATTAAATCTAGGCTGTCAGTTCTTATGGATTCGATGGTCCAAATTAAATCACAGATTTGCAATCAGAGGATTGACAAGGAACCACCATAGGAGTTTTTGTGATGCGATGAAGTGTGAGCCGTCAGATTTGGGAGTAGATCGATGGTCAATATTCAATCGGAGGGGTAAAGGAGGAAAGTTGTGGGCAGAGTTGCGACAAGATCTTAGCCGTCGGATGGAAGTGGATCAGCGACTGAGTTTCAATCGGGGAGATTGGCATCAAAGTTTTAAATAAAAAATGAAGACCGCATTACGAACTTGCGATGTGATGAGATCCTAACCGTTGATCGGTCTAGATCGACGGTCGTGATCTATTGAAACTTTGAACTGTCGGGATTAATAAAAAGTCAGGTTTTACAAAGATATAAAGGAAAAACAAAGAAATGAAGGTTTACAACGGGGGTTTAGAAGCTCTAAGCGCCCGTTTGTGGGGCTTATGGTCCTATGAGAAGCGGGGTTTATAGGAGTTAAGCCCTCGGGGGCTAGAAACCTATATAATGAAAAAAGATTGTTTTTAGGCTTAAAAACAAAGTTTTTATGGGAAAATGAGGGTTCCGATAAAGGAATAAAGGCCTTTAAAAATATATGGAAGAAGGCCAAATGTTTTTTTAAAGGTCTTGGAGTGATTTTGAAGGTGAAAAGAGGCTTTGGGGAAATTTTTATGAAGAAAAAGGGGATGAAAATGGTGTTTTTTATGAGTGAAAGGAGGGGTAAAAATGAAGGGAAAAATGGGTCTTTGAGCAGTCTTCTTCTTTAGGAAAACGACAAATTTTGAGGGATTTGTGGGGGAAACAATAGTGAATATTAATCTGAAGGAATGAAGACATCATAAGACTTCAAGAACTCACAATTTTGGATCATGAATTGTTTCTTGAAGGCTACAAAAAATTTTAGCCACCATTTGATATGACAAATTTTATAGGTGGCTAACAGTGGCTCCAACTTGGGATGGTAGCTGCTTGGAGGTGCCAATAACCTTAGACATGTCTTCTCTAGATGCTAATCAATGCCTCATCCATTTGGGCTACAACTTTATTTCTTTTGCTATGATAATGTTAGCAACCATAAAAAAGAAATGGATTTCTATCAAGAACAAGCTTTCTACCTACCCAATCCTAATGATCTAACATTTTTTCTTCTTCCAGAGTGCATTTGGATTGGAAACTCTTTGTACAAAAATTTTATTCTTTTGATAGCATAAAAATGATCTATTTCTACCCTTATTTCTCCATGAACTCAGATTAAACAGTTGAGTTCACAAGCTTCTCTACCTAACTACACTCTGTTAGGATTAGACTGCCTAACAGAGTTTATTCTCTAAATTCAAAGACAGAAATTTAAAAGAAAAGAAGCCAGGATTGGGCAGTCTAACTTGTTACTGATCTATGGCATAAAAAAAAGTTGTACATAGACAAAATTTGCAGAAAAATAAATCAAAATGGTGATGGCTTAAGATCTGAAAACTAAAGAACATCCTTCTTTTTTCTTCATCTGTGTTTTTGACTTTATTTGAGCTATTTCTTCTTTGTTCTCTGGTTCAAGCTTTGGGCATATTAGAACCAGTTTGCTTCTATTCTTGGCTCAGGTTTTGATCTAATTAGAGCCATTAATTCTTTTGGAAACTCATAGGTTCTGATTCTGAGCTTGTTTGAACCTTTTTCTTCTATCCTAATGCTCCTAACTAATAAGCCAATATTAAGCTGTTTGGAAAATCTATTCCTCTAACCTATTAGCAGTAAATTTAAAACTAATTAGACATGATTAGGCTATATGAATAACTAGGAGTGTGTTTCTTAGGAGTGGCATTTGAGCTTGCACACTTTCAGATTTTGTTTCTCTTTTTTGGTATGGGGTTGTACCTTTCTTGTTTTTACAATCTGCCCTCTTTTGATTTATATTTTTTTTGTAATTTTTCATTTTCTAACTTTTAATGCAATTATGGGTATGATACACAATGAAAACAAAAATAAAAAGGCTTCCAAACTGAAATGGTCAAGAGAAATAATGTTTGAGCATCCTGCCATTGACCGACACCCCAAACAGTTCAGCTCCATTCAATTCTTACAAAAAATAAGCATTATTACCAGTAGTAAAATGAATGAGATAAGGGCCAAGCCATAAGTTATCAAATTTCCCGTGCTTGCCCTTGTCTTCTCTCCTTGAATCCCTCTTTAACACTTTGTCACCAATTTTGAAATTGTTGGCTTTTGTCCTTCTATCAAAAAGCTTCTTAATGCTTTCTTGATTTTGTAATTCTTTGTCTCCTCTCTGGTTTGCTGGAGATGTATGGTGTGATTAATTATTCATGTCATATCATTTTCTTCAAACTGTACCTCTTGGATTAGCTTCATGACTGGCACACCTAGGCTGGTTGGAAAAATTGCATCTACTCCATAAACAAGCTGGTAGGGTGACATTCCAATGGATTTTATAAGTGTTAATCTGTCAGCCCAAAGAGCATGTACTAGCTTTGTGTGCCAAGACTTCTTATCGTCCTCCAACAACTTCTTGATTATGTTTATCAAACTCTTGTTTGAGGATTATGCCAGCCCATTACCTTGAGGGTAATAAGTAGTAGAATGATCCAATGTAATCTGATGTTTGTGACAGAATTCAACCAGCTTCTTGGATTCAAATGATACTGCGTTATCAATGATAATATTTCTAAGACATCCAAATGTAGAGAGGATATGGTTTTCAAGGAATTTTATGATAACAGAGTCATTGGCTTGCCTAGAAGGGATGGCTTCTATCCATTTGATAAAGTAGTCTGTTGTTGTGAGAATCCATTTATTTTGGGGAGATGAGGGTGGATGGATTTCTCCTATGAATTCTAAACCCCACTGTTGAAAAGGGGCTTCAACAGTGATTGGATGCAAGGGTAAGGGAAGAAATTTTCTTTTGCCTTCAAATAGTTCGCATTTATGACAGGCAATTATCATCTTATGTACATCATGAAAGAGGGTGGGCCAATAGTAACCAACTCTAAGGATTTTTTTGGTCGTAGTCTTCCAGTAGAGGTGGCCTCCACATTCTCCTTCATGGAACTCGTGCTTGACCTTATCTGCATCATTCTCAGGAAAAAATTTAAGCAATAACCCACTAGCATTTTTCCAATAAAGACATTTATCTAAAATGCATTAATTTACAGCTTTTAACTTTAAAAATCTTGCCTTTGTTTTTGACAAACTAGGAGGTGTATTCAGATTGAGCAAAACATACACAATATCAACATACCAAGAGGAATTCATAAAATTATTTTCAACAATGGGAGTTGACAATTCCTCTTGTTCATCTAATGCACTAATCATATTAATATCAAGAGCTTCAAAATTAGATTCATCCATTAGTCTTGCTATTCCTTGGCCTTTAATGAGTTTAATGGGCTTGATTTCTAAATCATATTCAAGTATCAAAACTATCCACTTTCCTCTCTTGCCATTTGGGTCCTGTGTTAAAATTCCTTTCATAACTGAGTTAGGCACAAATGCAATTACGTGGGAGTGTAAAATATAAACTTTGAAGTCTTTCAAGGCTTTGACTAAGGCAAAGGCCTTTTTTTCGATGATGTTATACTTCAGAGGTGCATCTCTCAGTGCCTTACTAAAGAATGCAATTGGCTGCTCTTGTCCCTTTGAATTTTTCTGCAATAGGACAATAGCCATTGTATGTTCCGATGCAAATGAAAAAATGAAAAAATCTTTGGTAAAGTCAGGACTTATAAGAACTGGTGTTTTGGTTAATGCTTGCTTTACCAGTTCAAAGGATTTATTTGCTTCTAAGGGCCATTTAACTCCTTGTTCCTTCTTCAACATGTTTGTTATGTTTCTAAGGAGTTCAGCCAAGTTGGATATGAATCTTCTTAAGAAATTTATCTTTCCAATGAAAGATTGTAGTTCCTTGATGTTTCTTGGATGGTTGATTTGCAAAATACCATCAATCCTTTTTGGGTCAATATTTATTCCCTCTTCTGATATGATGTGTCCAAGTAGCTTACCTTCTTAGAGACCAAACATTGTTTTCTTGGGATTTAAAGACAACCCATACTTTCTGCATTTCTGGAAGACTATTTTCAAGTGTTCTAGGTGCTCTTCATCTGTCTTAGAAAAAATAGTGATATCATCAAGGTAGATAATAATGAAGTAGCCTAATTCTTCCGAGAATGCTATGTCCATGGCTCTATGAAATGTAGCACCAACATTCATTAAACCAAAGGGAATTTTCACATACATGAAAGTGCCCCAAGGTGTAGTAAACACTGTCTTGATTTGATTGAATTAGGATGTACTAAAATCTGGTTGTATTCTGAGAAGCCATCTAGCAAAGAAATTATTTTTGAACCAACTACCTTTTGTAAAATATGATCCATATTGGGTAATTGGTAGTTGTCCTTCATTGAGGCTTTGTTTAAGTTCCTAAAGTCAATACAAAGCCTTATCTCTCATGTTTTCTTCCTAACTGACACTAAATTAGACACCCACTCTGAATATCTAATAGGAACTATAATTCCAGCTTCATACATTTTCTTGATTTCCTTCTCAACCAAAGGTAATTGAATAGGGTTTATTCTACGCAATTTTTGTTTGAATGGTTTTTGGTATTCCTTGAGAGGTATCTTATGCTGAATTATTTATGTGTCATAGGATTTCAGATCCTCATAACTCCATGCAAAAACATAAGAAAATTCTTTAAACAACTCTATGTATTTCAGTTTGATGCGAGTTGGTAAAGTCTTAGACAGTTTGATCATTTTTGGGTTTAGTTCACTTCCTATATTACACTCTTCTACCTCAGTGTCCACAGGCTCCAGCTTTGGTTTCTTGGAAACATCATTGAAATCAAACAACTCTTCTAAGGGGACCAGCCCTTTTGGCAAATCTTCATTGTTATATTGCAGTGTTTCTAAGTCCAATTTCCCCAAATCTATATAAATCTCTGCGTTATGTTCAAATTTATTAGCTAATAGACTTATTTCAGCAATATTGGGAGAGTTTTCTTCTTCATCAAGTAGATTTTATTCATTAGAACAGTCTGTTTCATAGTCTGAATCTGAACTAGGTAGCTCGAATTCATTTCTGGACTGTAAGAAGTCTTCTATTTGTTTGTCTCCGTCAAAGACTTGCCAATATTTCTCATTGTCAAGGACAGTTGCTCTGAATTTGATTTGGGTAGTGCATAGTTTGGTTTCATAAGGCGTAAGGCACGTTTTAGCAGCAAAAGCTAAACTGTTAGCTTGGATATTTCAGTCTCTTGGGACAAAAATCAATTGGAATTCCTCAAATGTTTTCAATAAATCCATGACCTTGTTCCTATATGCTCTAAGTTTGGGGTGTTTGGCACTATATTCCCCATTCACTTGCTTGATAATCAGTTCAAAATCACCATGCACCTTTATCCTCTTTGCCCCTAATTTCTTCAATAAGTGTAGGCCTAAAAGAAGGGCTTCATACTCAGCTATGTTATTGGTGCATTGAAAATTTAGTTTTCAAGAATTCCCTTCAGTACGATTGTTCATTGTATTGTGAAGCCACACTCCTACACCTGCATCACTCTTAGTACAAGATCCATCAAAGTGCATACTCCAAAGAGGACTAGTTTCAGATTCACTAATTTGATTACTATCCTCTTCATCTAGTGTGTTTTTGGATTGTTCTTGAATATCATCACTATGTTGAATCTGTTTTAGTTCCTCAAGTTTTTCATTGTGTTGAGGACTCACTTTTTGACTCTAAAGGTTGAAAGGCAATGGATGAGTGAGTTGCAGTTCTAGACCTGTGATTTGTTTGCTATGATTTTTTGATTTAGCAAACTGTTTTGACACTTCTATCTTGTCTTCCTCTCTTTCTGTATCTGCCTCTAATTTATTTAAAGTCTCTTGTTCACTTAATGTTTCATCATTAAAAAGGATAAATGAGTCAAGGCCTGTGTGAACAGAATAGAGAGGAGAGTTTTGTGGTCTATCTTGGTTGGTAACCATATATTGCATTTGAGTTTCCCTATAAAGTCTTCTTGTTTGATTAAAAACAGGGATGGTTGTAGAAGTCATATCCATCTTCATAGTTCCTTGTAACTTAGCTCCCCAAGATCTTGATAACAGCATACCATACTTGGGGGGGTACATTAGCCACTACAATATCCATCACTAAACATTTGGCTAGAATTTGGGCTAATTTTACACAGAGGTCTTTGATTAATCATAAAATTTTCACTCTGCTTGAGTCAAAAGAGTAAAGATCTTTGTAAGGTCGAGAGATTTCAAGGCCTAGGCTCTCCATTACAGCTTTGGGCATTAAATTGTGAGAGGCTCCTGAGTCATGCATGGCGTTGTGTAAAATTTTGTCATGAATTTGTAAACTAACATAAAAAGGAGGAACTGGTCCTTCTTGATATCTACCCTCAATCTTAGGACCAAATAAAATCTCTGGTTGGTCATCATTAAGATTGAAAGTGTCACTCTTTTCTTCTATGTTAAAGTCCTTAAAAATTTGGGATCTATACACATCTTGGGTCGCTAATTCAGTGAGAGGAATATAGATTTTGATTTTGGCAATTTCTTGTTCCAAACTAAAAGGAATCTAATTCTTTCAAGTGTTTGTTTCGGCCTTATTAACCACCATTTTATCAGCAAAATCTGTTTGCTGATTTCCTCTATTTACATTGGTCAAAATTGATTTAATAGGAGCACTAGATGAGGTGCTAACACTGCTAAGATCTGCACTCTATTTTTCATTAATTTGAGTGCCCTTCTTTTTGTTTTTATCAAAAATTCTAGCCACTGTTTTATCTTTCTGTTTTGCAATTTTGGGTTTATTTGTAGGGATTTTTATTGCAGAATTGTCAGAGGTTTTACGTTTGGGAGTTTCCAGATTCTTTTTAATTCTAAGATCATACTCTTTTGGAGTCTCTATGATGACATTTTTCAGCTCTTGATAGTAATATTCATCCTTTGGTCTTTTATCATCATAGGGTGTGTATAGACCTTGTTTTCTATTGTAATCAACATCAAAAGTATCATTGTCTACTCCCAACATGTTTATATTAGCTTCCTCTATTTTTTCAATTGTTTCTTCAACCTCACTCACATATTTTTGGTGAAAGGGAGGTGTAATATGTTGATCATCCTCCCTTGGTATGTTTTGAGGCTGGTTTCTCCTGAAATTCTAATTTTGGTTTTGAGTTTGGTTTCTGTTTTGAGGAGCTGATTGATTTTGAATTTCTTGTGCTCTCTCAAGTATGCTCATCTTTTTCATCATCTCTTCCATCATTGTTTCCATCTTTGAGCTAGATGTGGAAGGTGTAGATTCCTCTCTAAAAGACACTTTCTTCTCATTCCTCGTTCTTGCTCTTTTCTCCATTAAATTAACTTCCATAGAAAGAGCTCCCTTCTTCATATCCTCTAGATTCTGAGGGTCTCTTTCTCTAATTTGATAAGCCATTTTAGGATCAAATCCCTCAGGAAAATTTTTTAAGGCTGAGCCTTGTGGAGGTTTAAGATCTGGGGGAAGTGCATTATACACACTATTGAACCTAGTCCAATAAGCCTAAACACTTTCCCATTGTTTCTTTGGAGATTCTTGTAGTCCAAAAGTATTTGGAGAGGATTTTTCTTAACTTCCCATTTATTTAAGAATAGCTTATGGAAGGCTTGGAGATCATTAATACTATGAGGGGTTAAGCCTTTGAACCATTTTCTTTCTTCTCCTCCTAAAATTTGAGAAAATAATCTAATATTGAAAGTTTCATCATCAATCCCATTTCTGTAAAAGTAGTCATTCATCTTATCCACATGTTTTGAAGCAGTAGTAGCACCACTAGCATCATACAATGGTATCTTGGATTGATAGTCCTATGGAAGATTGACTAATGGTAAAGGAAGGACCAAGGGAGCATACCATGTTGCCATGATAGGAGGTGGTGGTGGATTTACAAGGGGTGGATTAACAAGAGGGAAAGTGGGCTGAAGTGGAGTGTTTTAGACAGTGGATGTATGTGGAACAGAAGTGGATGTACTAGCAAGAGATTTTTGAGTTGATCTTGGATGAGAGAAACCAAAATTATGAAGGAAATGTAAATCAGGTGGAGTAGTTTCTCTTCTACTACGATGTTCACTTCTATCTGGGGATGAAAGTTAAGGCTCCAAATCTATCTGATCTATATCATCAAGTGACCTAGTTCTAAATGGATTTCTTAAGTCAACTTGTGATTGTTGTAGAGCTGCAAGGTTTTCAGGAACAGAATTAGCTCTATGGGGTGATTCGAAAACAGTTGAAGATTTAGCCTCAGGAGACTTCCTAAGTATTCTTTCAGGGTTATCAACTATCTCAGGAGGATTTGGGTTAGGATAGGCTCTAGTATGAATCCTTCTAGGAGCCACTATGCTGTGTTTTTCGGACCCAACTAAACAAGAAAAGTTTAACCAAATATGAAAATCTTTAAGAGGCTAACTGATCTTTTTAAAAGAATACTTTCATCTTTAAAGTATTCTTAACTGAGTTTAAATGATGTTATGATGATAATGGGTTTCCCAGTGGAGTCTTAAGGTCTATTTAGGATCGTTGAGTCACCAGGTGGAATTTTTTAGCTGTTTTGGAGGTAAAAAATTTTATGGTCCACCACCATGTTTATTGGAATACCAATCTGACATATTTTTGGGTTTTCTGAGTTTTTCAGTCCTATGGTTTCTAAGAGTATCCTAAATATATTTCAACACTTAGCTACGGTGATGAGACAAAGAAATTTTACTCTTATGGCTAAGCTAGTTGATCCTTCAAGGTTTGATAAGCTCTTATGAAAATCCTAAGGTTTCCTTAGTTTTTCACTGATTCAAATAAGTTTTATCATAATTACCATTTTCTTAGTAGTTCTTGAAGAAGGCTACTTGTACTGCATTGAACAATGAGTGTTTTTTGTTTTAAGGACTTTTACTCAAAATCCCTAGCGGAGTCGCCAACAATGTTAGCTCCCGATAATTTCAGCAGATTGGCAAGACTAAAACTGCAGAGAGGATGTTGGAACCACTTTGGGATTATAGGATCTAGCCCTCCTGAATCCAGAGATGGATCTCTCTTATAAGTGCAAATATTGATTTATCTTTAAGACTTTTGATATGTGATATTAGGCTAGTTATGAAGAGCGAAGTTTTTGTTTGGTTTTGGATGGGCAAAGATATGTGAAGGTGAAGGAAGTCTAAATGAAGGGTGGAGGTATATGCAAATGAAATATTGATTCAGCTAACAAGATAAGAAAGAAGCAACTTCAATCCATTGGGCTATGGAGTCATAGTAGGATTTAATTGAAAAACAAGGTTCAAGAGTGGTCCATGGGGCAAGTCATATATGTCAAAGGATATGAAATAATAAGAAATGAAGAAAAAATAGATGAAGAACAAAGAGTAGCCTAAGATCAAGTAAGTACTTTGAAACTATCCTGATTTTGGCATACACTTAGGGAAACGTTTCAAAGCACTGTTGGAGAAGAAACTAGAGGACAGGGCTAACCATAGACTTCCCTAGATATGCTTTACTTAGTAAAATTTTCAAGACAACAATTCAGATAAAAAAATAATAGTCTAAGATCAGGTAAGGACTTTGAACCTAGCCTGCTTTCAACATACTCTTAGGGAAACTTTCAGAACAACTTTTGGAGAAGCAACCAGAGGACAGGGCTAACCATAGACTTCCCTAGTTCAACTCTACTTAGCATAAACTAAAAATAACATTCAGGAACAATGTTTAAAGTTTAGACAGTAAGACATGGGCACACCAACATTCCTTAACTGCTTGGACTGTATTAAATCACTCCTAAATACACAATTGAAAGAAAACATGAAGATAAAGCTTATCAGTGAAAGTAGGGTACTACAAAGAGTAAATACTAGCTTTATATTTGTTGTTATTTATCAGAGAAATTGGACATAATGGAAACAAAAAGATAATAAAAATTTATAGTAAGAAAAACATCACCATTGACATAGACCAGGATCCCATAAATAAGCTTGTATTTGAATGCTTCATGTTAGGTATCTGTAATTTATTAGCAATATTGGCAGAGTCCAATTACAGAAACAACATCGTTTCAACCAACTTTGGGATTATAGGATCTAGCCCTCCTGAATCTGGAGAGGGATCTCTCGAATAGGTGCAAAGATGGATTTGTATTTGAAGTTTGGGTTAATTATATTAGGCTAGTTATGAAGGCCAACGGTTTTGTTTGTTTTTGGATGATTGAACATGATTGCTGCTAGAGGTGAAAATTCCCAACTGCAAAAAGGCTCAAAGGTGAGAAGTTGCAAGCAAAATAAGAAGCTTTGATCAAGGAGAAAGATGATGGCAGGTTTTCAATCCATTGGGCTATGGAGTCATAAGAGGATTTAATTGAAACAATCAGTTTCAAGAGTGGTCTATGGGGCAAGTCATCTATGCCTAAGGATCTCTTTAAGGTTTGATTTATGGAATGGAATGATACAATAAGAAGGCGAAATAAATAGATGTGGAACAAAGAGCAGCCCAGGATCTGGTAAGTACTTTGAAACTAGCCAGTCTTTGATACACTTTCAATGGAAAACATATAAAAACTAAGGGAAACTTGAACGCAACCTTTAGAGTAGAAACTAGTGGGCCAGGCTCACCACAAATCCTCTCCTAGCTCTCCTTTACTTAATTACTTCCAAGACAATCACAGAGATAACATAGGATGGCCCAAGATCTGGTAAGTGCTTTGAAACTATCCAGCTTTTGACACATTCTAAGGGAAACAATCAAACAGTTATGCAAACAAGACTGGGACCAGGGCTAACCATATCTTCCTCAGTTCATCTTCACACAGCATATACTGAAAGTAACATTCAAAAATAATATTTAGCTAAGACGATAAGATGAGGGAACACCAGCATTCCTATGCTTAAACTAAATTAAATCATTTCCAAATAACACAGTTGAAAGAAAACATTAAAATAAATATTTCTCAGCCAGAGAAGGCTACTGATACCCAATAGGTCCTAACACTGTTTAAACTATTCTTTACAGAAGAATATGAAACATAATGAAAACATAAATAAAATAAAAAGTTACAATGAGAATAACATCACCGTCAACATAGACCAGGATCCCATAAATCAGCTTGTATTGATGCTCCAAACCAATTACAATCTTCACACCCAATGTGTTAGTTCATCTTTCTCTCACAACCTAACTTATTTGTTACAAGAAGAGCTCCAAGAGCCAGTGAACACTATTTACAATTAGAAGTCTTCAGCTCAGTTACTGACAATGCTTCAACAATTACATTAACAACCAACCCCTCACTCATCTTCTATTGAATTATTTATAGAAGGATGAGGAGGTGAGATCTGATAAATATCTAAAATACAATTAATACATAATTAGTGTTCCTCGGCCCTTGGGGGGGGCTCAATGAAGAAACTGTACAGGTGTTTCACTGCATTAACTGTTTTACACTTATGATTTAAGCTCGGTGAGAGATTTTGTTGACCTTTGAGGCTCTGTGCGATGCTAGGGTTACTCTACTGACATTCTGTCATTAAATTCCTAGCAAAATCTGCCCTTTGGTGATGAGGTGAGGCAAATATTTGATTCTGAGCAATAACTTCGGCCCCTGATTGAATACTTTTGAGGAACAGGTGGCTCTGTGGTGGTTGCGGAATCAATTTGCCTCAAATGTAGCAGTGGAGACTTTCTGTCTGACAAAAACACTTTAGGTTTTCCTTTAAACTGTGTTTTAGATTGGGGATTAGGCGTTTGATGATTGTCTTAGCCATAATCCCCGTTGATCTGTCCATCAATCTCCTGTTCCAGTTCATCCTAGTCTTCGACACTGATAATCTTCAACTGTGTCGATTTCATGGTTTTCGCGCTGTCGTGCAGGGCTCTGCAGTGTTCATAAGGCACCAATGCCTACGAAAACATTGAAGAAACATGTAATTCAACTCTGCGGGTGAATTTCTTTGACGGAACGAAACAGGAGGATCGTCACCCTCCTTCTCTGGATCTCCTTCAAAAGCCACGAAAATGATTTAAAACCCTGCACAAAATAAATGAAACGTTATAAAATCCATGCATTCATGGTTTAACTGTTGTAGAGGCATATGGAGGGAGTGTGGTCGTTGGATGGCATCATCCAGCAGTCAGGATTGATTGGGGAAGATTATAGAATAGGTGGCAGAAGATCAAATTTAAGCCGTCGATCGCGCGTGATCGACGGTCAGGAGCGGACGCTCGAAAGTCAAACAGAGGGATCGTTGACTGGGCAACACAATCAGGTGACGCAATATGGGTCGTCAATCTGCAGATCAAGTCGATGGTGGGGATGCAATTTCCGCTGCACGGAGACCTGAGTTATCGTGCGGGCAGTTCGGTTAAACATCGGATTCCTTGGGCGATCAACAACCGTGGGATCTGAGGGCCCAGATCGGACGGCGGATATTCATTTCACTGGGCGTCCATGGTCCGGACCATAACGCGCGGGGGTCGATTATTACGCGGTATTTTTCAAACAGCGCATGGGACGCGTGTCAGGCGGGGTATGGAATCGCTGGCCATTGGGTTAAAACTGCCTTTTCTTGATAGGTGGTGCGAAAACTACCATCGGGTTTGAGAGAATGGCGCAAGGATGGCAGGGACCACATGAATGGTGCGCTCCACTCCGTTGATCTACAGGGTAGATCAACGGTTACGATCGCTCCAAAATTTACACGGCAGAAAACTTTGGAAATGAAATTCAAAACCGAAAAGAATGATTTACAAATGTTTTTAAGGTTTTGGGCGGAGAAAATTAAATTGAAAGGATAGTGCCCGATGGCCTTGGCAGTTGGTTCTGGCTCTCGGGTGCATGGATGAAAAACGGGGTTAGAGGTTTAGCCCGAGGGGCTTAAACCCAAAACATAGGAAATATGCATTTTTCATGATTTTTAATGGTTTTTGAAGGAAAAGAGGGTTCCGATAAGGCTAATAAGGGGTGTTAGACCTTATTAAATGAATTTTGATGAGGGAAAATAGAAGGATCATGAAATTGTGGGGTTTTCATGGGAAATGGGGGATATAAACAGAGGTTAGTTTGGAAAAATAAGAAGGGAAAAAAAAAAGGGGGCCGCAGCTGTATTTGACTTTGGATTTTTGTAGGATCTCAGGGGTTTTCAGGATGTAAACAACAATATGGGATCTGGATAGAGGTATGAGGCCTTCAAGAGTCTTCAAGAGCCAACAGTTTTTTTATAGGAAAAATTGTTCCTTGAAGGCTCAAAACAAATTTAGCCACCTTTGGTATAATCAAATTTTTATAGGTGGCTAACACTTCAAACCAATTACAATCATCAAGTATAGTGGGTCTCTACAGCTTCAAACTTCTCATATCAACTTTAGGTATCTTCAATTACACACAAAGCTTACAATAGCTTCAGAAAACTATTTACATGCATCACATATTCAGATACCAACCTTAGATTAATATTCTATAGAAGTATTTATAGAATAAATGAGGAGGTGATTTGAGAGAAAAAATCTCTAGGTTCAATTAATATAGTTTAATGCTTCTCAACCTTTGAGGGCTACAACAGGGAATATTTCTGATATTTCTTCTGTATTAATTGATTTTCATTAAGTATTAGGCAGGTTGGGCAGATTTTGTTGACTTAAAAACTCTTGATTATCTTTGTAATAACTTTTCTGACAGTCGTAATAAGTTCTTTTGATTTGAAATAATCGTTCAGCTGTATTGAGGTAAATATCTTCTGTTCTACAATAACTATGCCTCCTCTGATTGTTGCGAGGTTGTAGGTGGCTTTTGGTAGCTGTAAGGGATTCAATTAGCATTTGATGTGGCAGTGGAGGCTTCTTGGATTGATAGAATTCCTTATCTTTCCCTAAAACACCTTTAATTTACTTTAGTTCTGTGTTTTAGGACATATTAGGCTTAATCTATGTCTTCCGGTCTTCATGCTGTCTTTAACTGTGGATTAGGCCTTTGATAGCCAAATTCATGCCTTAATCCCTTAAAAACTATGTTAAAACCTTTAAACATTGATTTCTGCTTTGATTTTATTCCTGGATACTGATACTCTTTGTCTGTGGAGTTTGTTGTGCTTTTATTGCTTTTGCGGACGTACAGAGGGTTTTAAAATAGCATCAGTGCTCATGAGGCATGGATGAAACATGATATGTAACCCTACAGAGTGATCTCCTTTACGAATAAAGGTCTGGGGATCATCATCCCTGGCCTTTGATTTCTTTTAAGAGACTGTGTAAAAGCTTCACAACCTACAAAAATACACAAAAAGTTATAAAATCCTGCATGGATGGGTTAAGACTGCTTCATAGGTTTAGGTTAGAGTGCAGCCATTGGATGAAAGCATCCAACGACGAAGATTGCTCACAGAGGTCAAAAGGAGAGGCGGTTTGAGGGGTAAATGAAGGATTAAGTCCGAGCTGTAGATGCATATTGATCAACGGTTGAGATCAATCTAGGATATTATAAGGAAGAATGGAAATGATATAGTGAAATGGCAGAAAATATAAAGAAAATCGAGGAAAACCTTTATCGGCAGAAAAAAATGCTAAAATGAAATTTCGGGGATGTAGAATAATATGGGCCGTTGGATTAGATCGATTTAACAGAGGTAGACGACATATATCCTTTGATGAAATTACTGGGATAAATGGTGGAGGGTGATGGTTTAATGGTTAGGTGAAATCTAGACTGTTGGATCTCAAGAATGGACGATGGAGATCTGCAGTTTAGGCAAAAGGTTTTACAAAGGGGAAAAATTTATGTGGTGCGCGAAATAAATCCTGACCGTTGGATGTATGAAATGGACGGTGGGGATTTGATCTGGGGGTGATGAAAGAAATGAAAGGCAGGGGATCGGGCGAAGATCGGATGCAATGTGGACCGTTGATCTACACAGATCAACAGTAGATATTCACCAAAGAGTTTTGAACTGCGGGGCTTTGTGAAATAACAGAGGAATTCAGTTCAGATCTAGACCGTTGGATGTATGAAATGGATGGCCCAGATTTGATCGTGGGATCATAAATCGGCGGGGAAAAAGGAAGTCACAAAGAAAAACCTGCGATGCTATTTAATGAAAGCCATTAGATCTTAGAGAGATCAACGATGGAGATTCATTCGATAGTTTTAATGTGAGAGGGCCATGGTGGAGGGCGATTAAATATGGGCTGTCGGTTCTTGTGGATTCGACGGTCCAGATTAAATCGTAGATTTGAAATCGGAGGATTGACATGGAAACACCATAGGATTTTTTGTGATGCAATGAAGTGTGAGCCATCAGATCTGGGAATAGATTGATGGTCAATATTCAATCAGAGGGGTAAAGGAGGAAAGTTGTGGGTGAAGTTGTGACAAGATCTTAGCCATCTGATGGAAGTGGATCAACGGTTGAGTTTCAATCGGGGAGATCGGCATCAGAGTTTTAAATAAAAAAGGAAGACCCCATTGCGAAATTGCAATGCGATGAGATCCTAATCGTTGATCGGTCTAGATCGACGGTCGAGATCTGTTGAAACTTTGAACTATCGGGATTAATAAAAAGTCGGGTTTTAGGAAGATATAAAGGAAGAACAAAGAAATGAAGGTTTATAATGGGGGTTTAGAACCTCTAAGAACCCGGTTGCGGGGCTTATAGTCCTATGAGAAATGGGGTTTATAGGAGTTAAGCCACTGGGGGCTAGAAACCTATATAATGAAAAAAGACTATTTTTAGGCTTAAAAACAGAGTTTCTAAGGGAAAATGAGGGTTCCGATAAAGGAATAAAGGCCTTTAAAAATAGATGGAAGAAGGCCAAATGATTTTTTAAAGGTATTGGAGTGATTTTGAAGGCGAAAAGAGGCTTATGGGGAAATTTTTATGAAGAAAAAGGGGATGAAAATGGTGTTTTTTATGAGTGAAAGGAGGGGTAAAAATGAAGGGAAAAATGGGTCTTTGAGCAGTCTTCTTCTTTAGGAAAACAACATATTTTGAGGGCTTTGTGGGGGAAACAACAGTGAAGATTAATCTAAAGGAATGAAGACATCATAAGACTTCAAGAACTCACAATTTTTTATCATGAATTGTTTCTTGAAGGCTACAAAAAAATTTAGCCACCATTTGATATGACACATTTTATAGGTGGCTAACAGTACTATATAGTTCAGTCCCTTGTTTACTGGATGCATTATTATTTGTACTTTGTTATTGTTAGCCATCAGTAATTTTTTCCTTCATGGATGACTAAATGATTTCCCTAGATTTCTAGAAACAAATTTCATGAACATTGTGAGTTCTAGAAATCTCACTGCCTTCATCATCCTTAAATATAATTTTCACTATTTTATCATTTCATCATGTCAAGCTATGCTTACTAGTCCTAGAGAACCCATTAGAGGCTCATGTCACTCCTTTTGTCTATATTTTGTTACCTTTGGCCCAAATCCTCTGTTTTGTTTTGCCTAAAACCCCCACTACTACCTAAGGCCACCTATCAAACAAATCTATTATGTCTCCCATAGATACCCCAAAAATTGATGATATCAAAATATCTCTGTAGGCTCTTTAGATAAATCAAGTACATTAGATTTTGAATCTTCAATACATCAGTTTATCATAAACTATATCTTACACTTGATAACCCCAAATTCTAACTTTCAGTCCAAAAGCCAAGTCCAAGGAGCTTTCCACTATGTCACCTAGGGTTTCACAAAGTCATAGGGTGGATTTCGTATCCTAAAAACTCTTTTTTTCCTGTATGAAGAAACTGCATTCAAAGAAGAAAGGGACAAGTGATTTTGTCCAAAACTCATCAAAGAGGTCATTGAAGGAAAGATTTTTGGCCTAAAGCACAAATATTGCAAGGGGACAGCTGTCGCTTGCCCACATTTTTGCAAAAGAATCAAATGGAAATAAACTTAGCAAAAGGTAAGGTAATGGGAAAATCATCACAAGAAGATCATTAACAACAAAGAGAAATCAAGAAGCATATGCTTGAAGAGAATCAGGGTTTGTGACTGATTTGAAAAAATAAGTAAAATAAAGCAGAAAATCAGTACAAGGGCTACAAGGACAAAGGTCACTTCCACTCCATCAGTGCACAATTGAAGCTCTTTAGAGATAATAAGTGATATTTGAAAGGTTTTATAGAACTTAGAAGACAACACTATTTACTTTTTTCTAACATCCCTAAAACCTAGAAGTTTGGGAAGATTGACAAAACTAGTCAAGAAATGATGATGAAGCCTCCTTCATAATATAATATGGCATTCAACGAGTTTCAAGCTGCCCTCTAAAGGGTTTGACAAAGAAGCGCTATTTTCACCTTACCAAAGGAGGAAAATGGCAAAGAATATCAGTAGAAAGGCCAAAAGTTTCAAAATTACAGCCAGAGGTCTTAATAAAGGTTCAAAAGAACAAAAGCATGAGGTTAAATTGCCCAAGGAGGTAGTTATGATATGCATGGATTAACTATTGAAGAAAAAAGGTATAAAACTCTAGGACAATGATCAAAGGAAAAAGTTGTGTAGGCACCTGCAAAAATAGAAGTGGCCAGGGGAGACACAAAATGGTTTAAAAAAAACTGCTAACATTTCCCACAAAAGATATATCACTCGTAAACTGGTCAAAGGAACAAAAATGTAATTGGTATAAGAACAATAAAGCCTCCAACAAGGGTTTTCCTTATCAAAAGTGTATTCTGCAAAAGATATCTAAACATGAATGACACTTCTGCAGGATTTTCAAAATGATTACCTATAGGAAAATTGATAAGGTCAAACAAGCCTAAATGTTTTTCACAATGGTGGCACATGTGAAGACTAAAGGGGTTGTTGATGCTCGCTGCTAGGGTTTTCATAGTAGGATGTTTTCTCACTTCTTTAGAGAGAAAACATGACAGAATGTCACTAAAAGGAAAACATGTCAAAATGATCACAAGTTTGTTGTTTACAAGTGTTAAAAATCATGAAAAGGGTTCATGTTTCCAAATATGGATAAGAGGCACAGCTTAAGCTTCTTCAAAAGTTTTTCAGTCTGAGGGGAGACATCAAAATGCTCTAGCAGGGAAAAACACCATATTTTAGAACTCTGCCACCTATAGGAAAAATAGACCAAAAGGAAAGTGAAAAAAGCAAGAAAAGAAATAAAAATTAGAAAGTGGGTTTTGATTATGAAATTAATTTTCAAAAAGGAGTATAAAGTTCTCCTTTCCCTTTCTCCCACCTCATATTTGTCTTTTAAAAAGGAGGAGAGCCATTGAAGAATTTTTTTAGGGTTTTCTGCAAAAAATAGGTGAAGTTCCAGGCGCTACGCACCGAGCCATCGGTGCTGTGCATAGAGGAGGAAACCATAGTGTTAAACTACACTGCGCTAGGCATTGGAGAGCCGACACTATGTACCAGCTAGGGCACTGTGCATAGGCCTAGGTCAGAGCTGACTTGCCCTCCAGTTCAACATCGATGCACACCGAGAAGGCCCGACATGCACGTTCATTCACTCGAGGCACCCACAACCGACCCGATGCTACGCACAAACCAGTTAAACGCCCGACCCGACCTAACACTACGCATAGGAAGGCCCGACAAGAACAACCTGTCGGGTGGCGCTACGCACAGAGGGATTTTTGGCCCAATTTACCCAAAAAGTGCCCAAAATAAATTTTTTGACTCCAAGCTCCTGCACAAGGTTAGAAAAGGTTTGTGGTCCCTCTTTTCTTCCCTCCAAGTTTTTCTTTTGCACCCATAATCAAAGAAGAATATCAAAAAACCTAAATTTGGCCAAACCCTAGTCTTCATGACAATCAAATATTTGACTTTCTAGGGAAAGAGTTACCAAATTGAAGAGTTGTCATTAGCCTAAAAATACACTCAATTGTAAGTTAAACCTCCTCCTAAACTCTGAAAGAATTCATAGGACCTACTTCTGTTAGCCACCTATAAAAATTTGTCATATCAAATGGTGGCTAGATTTTTTCTATACTTCAAGAAACAATTCATTTTTCAAATTTTGAGTTCTTGAAGCCTTAATGATGTTTATTTTTTCTTCAGAAAATCTTCACTACTGCCTCCCTCAGAAACGCTGAAAAATCTGTTGTTTTCCTATGGAAAAGACTGCTGAAAATTTCCATTTTCCCGAAATTTTCCTTCCCCTTTTCCCTTCTCCATTTCATTCCTAAAAAGCATTTCATTTACCCCTCATTCCCTCGAAATTCCTTTTAAAACCTTTGAAAATTCCTTTGGAAGGTTTAAAAACCGCTTTTTCCCCTTCTACTGAAAGCCAAAAAAGCAGTGAAAATCTCTCATTTTGGCCTAAAAACTCATTTTTTATACTAAGGCTTTAAGCCCCTTTGGCCTTAGCCCCCAGCCCCTTTTTTTTTTCACATAGAACCGGAGCTGTGACCCACTGTTAAACCCCCATCGCGCAATTGCAATTGAGGAGTTCTATGTTCCTTTTCGCCTTTGCATTCAAAAATTTTCCGATGTGATTGGCCCCTTTTCTTTTAAAAATCCCCCGATGCCTTTGTTCCTTCACAATGCCTTAGCCCTGCTAATGGGCACCAAAAAACATTAAAAATGCCTTTCCAAAGACTTTTCCCCTTTATATTTTTTTAAAACCCGACTTTTGCATTAAGTCCGCCGATTCATTGTTTTAACGAAAACCAACCGTTGATATACTCCCGGATCAAACGGTCGTTGGAATCACGCATCACAAATGTTCAATGGGTGCATTTAAATGGTTCCTTCCCTTTTCTCCAATTCCTATAGGCCCATTTTGGTTAAAACCCCTCAAACCACTTCCCCACCATATAACCTGCACCCAGGACCAAGCATTAAGTCTCGAGCGCTAATCGCAATCGAAGGCTTGCGATGGGCCCATTTCTTTTGTTTAAAGAAAAACTCCTATGTGATTGAGTTTTAGTTTTATAAACCCCCGCCCCAATCTCTGCCGTTGATTTCCCTTTAAATCCAACGGTCAAGCGCCAATTGCATAGCGAAAAACCATTGCGCCATTCCTATCTCCTCCTCCGATTATGATCATTGCGCTTTAATCTGGACAGTCGAAATCCAAAACAACCGACAGTCCTGATTAATCGCCCTCCACCACAGCCCTCTAAAATTTGAACCCACAGAGTCATTCCCGATCGTTGATCTCTCTAAGATCGACGACTCCAATCTAATCGCATCGAAAATTTTATGTGCACCTTTCCTATCTCCCCCATCGATTGGCGATCCCACGATTGGATCTGGGCCGTCATTTTCATACATTTGATGGTCCAGATTGAAGCTTGACACCCTTTTTTAAATTCATAAAAACCTGCTATATAATGTTTTCAGTGAATACCCACCATTGATCTTTGCAGATGAATGGCCTGCATTGACCCAAACTATGCCCGACCCTTGCCTCATATTTTATTTCATTAACCCCAAGTTTAAATTTGAGCTGTTGATCTATTTCATCCAACGGTGCATATTTAACCCAGTAGACCCAACTCATTTGGGGCCTATCGCCCCCATTAATCAATCCTAGCCGTTCATTTCCTGATCCGACAGCCAGGATTAAAACCGCCTTGACCCTGCCCCACATTTTTTCACTCGTGCATATTATCTCTATCGCACTCTCCTCACGACCATCCGATCTAACGCCCCAAATCTGACGGCCAACGCGCGGTTTCACGTACTTTTGAGTCCAGAGGTTAATTTTTTAAAATTACGTGATGTGGGTGGTTTTAAAAGGCCACGTGTCAATCGCTAACGCATATCACGTTCAAAAAGGCAATACCGCCTTTCCTTATTTTCATTGCACGACACCAGTGGTTTCTTTGGCCAAAACCGCTTTCCCCATTTACAATGCATTCTATCATGTTTAATCTCCGTCGTTGATCTCTAAGATCTAATGGCTCATGTTTAATCTCTCCTTTTATTTCATCGTCCTCCACCCATCCTCTAAAGGACTTCTTAAATCATTCTCTGATGTTGATATTTGTTGGCTAAATCAATCTAACGGCCCTAACTCTATTTACCCCCTCTGCTAAAGGTTTTTCTTCCATTTTTTTTACATTTTCCTCCATTTTCATTATAATATGACCCCTTCGTATTATAAAACCCTAATTGATCTCGACCGTTGATAAATACGCATCTACGACTCGGACTTAATCTTTCATTCACCCCTCCAACTGCCTCTCCTTTTGATCTCAGTGATCAATCATCACCGTTGGATGCTTTCATCCAAAGGCTACACTCTAAACCTAAACTTTTGAAGCAGTCTGAACCCTTCCCCGCAGGATTTTTTCTAATTTTTTTGTTGTGCAGGTTTTAATGGTTTTTTCAATTGTTTTAAAAGAAAATTGAAGGCCGGGGATGACGATCCCCCAAGCCTTTATGCGTGAAGGATATCATTCTGCAAGGTTTCCCATCAAGGTTTACTTGTGCCTCATGGACATTGGCAACATTATAAGAGCCCTCTGTATGCCTGCACAACAATAAAACACATCAAACATTAAACAAAGGAAAGAGTATCAATATCCAGGGATAAAATCATAGCAGAGACGAAGAATTGAAGATTGTTAACAAAATTTTGAGGGATTATGGCAATAAATCGACTATCAAAATCCTAATCCACTCAATTGAAGACAATTTTAAGAACAAAAGACAAAGTTAGGCCTAATTAACCCTGACACACAAAATTAAAGCAAATTAACAGTGATTAAAGAAGGACAATCAGATCTATCATTCCGAGAAAGCATCCACCGCCACATCAGAGGCTAATTGAATCCTCGCCAGCTACCAAAAGACACCTGCAGCCTCAAATCAATCAAAGAAGGCCTAGTTATGACTAGAACAAAAGATATTTGCCTCAATACAGCTAAACAGTTAATTCAACCAAAGGAACTTATTGTAAACTGTCAACAGAGTTATTACAAGGATAAAAAAGAGCCTTAAAGTCAACAAAATATTCCCATCAAGCTTAATACTTAATGTAAACCAATTAATACTGAGGAAATATCAGAAATTTTCTCCATTGAGCCCCTCAAAGTCCGAGAAGCATTAAACTGTATTAATTGAACCTAGAATATCTTTTATCCCATCCCACCTCCTCATTTCTTCTATAAATACTTCCGTAGAAGATGAGATAATGTTGGTCACTACATATCTGTTGCCTGTAAATAGTTTTCTGAAGTTGTTGTAACCTCTGTTTGTAATTGAAGATACGTAAGTTGAGATGAAAAGTTTGAAGCTGTAGACACCCACTAGACTTGAAGATTGTAACTGGTTTGAAGCATCAAATATAGGCTAATTTATGGGATCCTGGTCTATGTCAATGGTGATGTTTTTATTATTGTAAATTGTTATTTTATTTCTGTTTTCATTCTATCCATCTTCTCTGATAAAGAACAACAATTATAGAGTTAGGATTTATTGTCAAAGGTACCCTGCTCTCACTGATAAGCTTTATCTACAACAATTATAGAGTTAGGATTTATTGTCAAAGGTACCCTGCTCTCACTGATAAGCTTTATCTACATGTTTTCTTCCAATTTTGTTGTTTAAGAATGATTTAATATAGTCCAAGAAGTCAAGATGTTGGCATTCCCTTCTCTTACTATCTAGACTTTAAACATTTTTCTTGAATTTTATTTTCAGTTTCTGCTAAGTAAAGTTGAACTAGGGAGGTCTATGGTTAGCCCTGTCGTCTAGTCTCTTCTCCAAAAGTTGTCTGAAAGTTTCCCTAAGAGTATGGTTAAAGCAGGCTAGGTTCAAAGTCCTTACCTAATCTTAGACTATTCTTTGTTATCTTAAGTGTTGTCTTCAAAAGTTTACTAAGGAAATCAGAGCTAGGGAAGTCTATGGTGAGCCCTGTCCTCTAGTTTCTTCTCCAACAGTTGCTTTGAAAATTTTCCCTTTCAATATGCTGAAAGCAGGAAAGGTTCAAAGTCCTTAGTTGATCTTAAGCTATTCTTTTTTGTGTTTTAAAATTTTTTTCTATTGAAAGTGCATCAAAATCAGGCTAGTTTCAAAGTACTTACTTGATCTTAGATTACTTTTATTTCTTTCTTAAGTGTATGCCAAAAGCATGATAGTTTTAAAGTACTTACTTGATCTTAGGCTGCTCTTTGTTCTTCATTTGTTTTATTTCCCCTTCTTATTGTTTCGTTTAATTCCATAAAATAAACTTTAAAGAGATCCTTTGACATAGATGACTGGCCCCATGGACCACTCTTGAACCTTTTTGTTTCAATTAAATCCTACTATGACTCCATAGCCCAATGGATTGAATCTGCTTCTTGCCTATCTTCTTAGCTAAATCAATTTTTCACTTTCATTCACCTTCACCCTTCATTTAGACTTCCTTAACCTTCACATATATTTTCCCAACCAAAACAAACAAAAACCTTTTTCTTCATAACTAGCCTAATATCACATTAAAAAGCCTTAAAGATAAATCAATCTTTGCACTTATAGAGAGATCCCTCTCTGGATTCAGGAGGGCTAGATCTCAGAATCCAAAAGTGGTTCAAATATTCTCCCTGTAGATTTAGTCTCACCAATCTGCTAGAATTACATGGACCTAACATTTCTAGTGAATCCACTTGGGATTCTGAGTGAATTTCATCTTAGATACCCATAAGACATCAATTAAAACCCTTGTTTCAAGAACATTTTTCAATGCAGTACAAGTAGCCCTCTTCAAGCACTACCAAGCAAATGGTAATCATGATAAAAATTATTTTAGTTAATGACAAACTAAGAAACCCTTAGGATTCTCATAAGATTTTATCAAACCTTAAAAGAAATAGCTAGCTTAGCCATAAGAGTAAGATTTATTTGTCTCATCACCATAGCTAAGTGTTGAAACAGATTTGGGATACTCTTAGAACCCGTAAGATTAAAAACTCAGAAAACACAAAAATATTTCAGATTGGTATTTAAATAAACATGGTGGTGGACCATAAAACCTTTTACCTCCAAAAGAGCTAAAGCTTTCCATGTCATGACTGCACAATCCAAACAGACCAAAGAATCCACTGGGAAACCCATAATCACCAAACTCAATTAATAATGGTTTAAAGATAAAATTTTTCTTGTTTAAAGATGAGTTAGTCTCCTAAAGATTGTCATATTCGTTTAAATTTTCTTGTAAGTTGGGTCTGAAAAACATAGCATAGTGGCTCCTAGAAGGATTTATACTAGAGCCTATCCTGATCCAAACCCTTCTGAGATAGTTGATAACCCTGAAAGAATCCTTAGGAAGTCTCCTGAGGTTAAATCTTCAACTATATTCAGATCACCCCATACAGCTCATTCTGTCCTTGAAAACCTTGCAGCTCTACAAAATCCACAAGTTGACTTAAGAAATCCATTTAGAACTAGGTCACTTGAGGATTTAGATCAGTTATATTCAAAGCCTTTGATTTCATCCCAAGATAGAAGTGAACATCCTAGTAGCAGAGAAACTACTCAACCTGATTTACATTTCCTTCATAAATTTGGTTTCTCTCATCCTAGATCGGCTCAACAATCTATTGTTGGTCCATCCACTTCTGTTATCCACACTTCCACTATTCAAACTACACCATTCCATCAACCTCCTCCACTTGTAAACCCCTCATTTTTTCCACAACCTCCTATCATGGCAACATGGTATGCTCCCTTAGTCCTTCCTTTACCTTTAGTCAATCTCCCACAGGACTATCAGTCCAAGATACCATTGTATGATGCCAGTAATGCTACTACTGCTTCACAACATGTGGATAAGATGAATGACTACTTTGACAGAAATGAGATTGATGATGAAACTATCAAACTTAGATTATTTGCTCAGAGTTTAGGGGCAGAAATAAGAAAATGGTTCAAAGGCTTAACCCCTCATAGTATTAACGATCTCCAAGCCTTCCATCAGTTATTATTAAACAAATGGGAAGTGAGGAAAAACCCTTTCCAAATACTTTTGGACTACAATAATATCCATAGAAACACTGGGGAAAGTGTACAAGATTATTTCACTAGGTTTAACAATGTTTATAATGCCCTTACCCCAGATTTAAAACCCCCACAAGGCTCAGATTTAAACAAGTTTCCTGAAGGATTTGATCCTGAAATGGCTTATCAAATTAGAGAAAGAGACCCTCTGACTCTAGAAGATATGCAAAAAGGAGCTCTTGTTGTGGAAGTTAATTTAATGCAGAAAAGAGCAAGAATGAGGAATGAGAAGAAAGTGTCCTTTAGAGAGGAATCCACACCTTCCATATCTAGCTCAAAGATGGAGAGAATGATGGAGGAGATGATGAAAAAGATGAGCATACTTGAGAGATCACAAGCTAGTCAAAACCAAACAGCTCCTCAAAACAGAAATCAAAACCAAAATCAGAATTTTAGGAGAAACCAGCCTCAAAACAGACCAAGGGAGGATGATCAACAGATCACTCCTCCTTTTCATCAAAACTATGTAAGTGAGGTTGAAGAAACAAGTGAACAAACAGAGAAAGATGACATCAACATGCTGGGAGTAGACAATGATGATTTTGAAGTTCATTACACTAGAAAAGAAGGTCTATACACACCCTATGATGACAAAAGAGCTGAGGATGAAAGTTATTATCAAGAAATCGAAAATGTCATCATAAAGACTTTAAAAAAGTATGAATTTAGGAGTAAAAGCAATCAGGAAACTCCCAAGACTAAGACCTATGAAAGTTCTGCAAAACATAGCCCTATGAATAAACCCGAGACTACAAAACAGAAAGATAAAACAGTGGCTGGAAATTCTGATAAAAACAAAGAAAAAGGCACTCAAAGTACTAAAAAACAGGGTGCAGACCTTAGTAGCATTAGCACCTCAGCTAGTCCTCGTGTTAAAATTTTTTTGACAAATGTAAATAGAGGAAATAAACAAACTGATTTTGTTGATAGAGTGGCGGTTAATAAGGCCGAAACAAGCACTTCAAAGAATCAGATGCCTTTTAGTTTGGAGCAGGAAATTTCCAGAATCAAAATATTTGTTCCTCTCACTGAATTAGCTACCCAAGATATAGCCAGAGCTCATATTCTATCCTAAGATTGAGGGTAGATATCAAGAGGGACCAGTTCCTCATTTTTATGTTAGTTTAAATGTTCATGACAAAATTGTGCACAACGCTGTGCATGACTCAGGGGCCTCCCACAATTTAATGCCCAGAGCTTTAATGGAGAGCCTAGGCCTTGAAATCACTAGACTGTACAAAGATCTTTACTCCTTTGACTCAAGCAGAGTGAAATTTTTAGGTTTAATCAAAGACCTCTATGTAAACTTAGCACAAATTTCAGCCAAGTGTTTAGTAATGGATATCGTTATGGCTGATGTACCCCCCAAGTATGGCATGTTGTTATCAAGATCATGGGGAGCTAAGTTACAAGGAACAATGCAGATGGACATGACATATGCAACCATCCTTGTTTTTAATCAAACTAGAAGATTTTACAGGGAATCTCATATGCAATACATGGTTACCAGCCAAGAGAGACCACAAAAATCTCCTCTTTATTCTATACATACAGGCCTTGATTCATTTATCTTGTTCAATGATGAAGCATTCAGCGAACAAGAAACTTTGACTGAATTAGTGGTAGATAGAGAAAAAGAGGAAGACAAGACAGAAGTGTCAAAACGGTTTGCTAAATCCGAAAATCATAGCAAACAAATTACAGGTCTAGAGCTGCAAATAAATCATTGATTTATTTTCAACCTTGAGATTTAAGAAACGAATCCTCAATATGATGAAAAACATGAGAAAATAAAACAAATTCAATATAGTGTTGATCTTCAAGAACAATCCAAAAGCACGCTAGATGAAGAGGATAGTAACCAAGCTAGTGAATATGAAACTAGTCCTTTTTGGAGTATGCACTTTAATGGATCTTGTAGTAAGAGTGATGTAGGTGTGGGAGTGTGGCTTCACAATAAAATGAACAATCATACTGAAGGGCATTCCTACAAATTAAACTTTCAGTGCACCAATAACATAGCCGAGTATGAAGCCCTTCTTTTAGGCCTACTTTTATTGAAGAAATTAGGGGCGAAAAGAATAAAGGCTCATGGTGATTCTAAACTAATAATTAGGCAAGTGAATGGGGAATATACTATGAAACATCCCAGACTTAGAGCCTATTGAAATGATGTCATGTATTTATTGAAAAAATTCGAGGAATTTAAACTTATATTTGCCCCAAGAAACAAAAATATTCAAACTAATGGTTTGGCTTTTGCTACTAGAACGTGTCTGACTCCTTATGAAACAAAAAAATGCACAAATCAAATCAAATTTCGACCAGTCGTTCCTGATAATGAGAAATATTGGCAAGTTTTTAATGGAGACAAACAAATAGAATACTTCCTGCAGTCCAGAAATGAATTTGAACTACCAAGTTCAGATTCATACTATGAAACATATTGTCCTAGTGAAGAAAATCCACTTGATGAAGAAGAAGAGTCTCCAAAGATGGATGATGTAAATCTGTTGTCTAAAAAACTTGAAAACACAACAAAAATTGTTGCAGAGTTAGAAAAAGAAGACTTAGAAACTCTACAGTCTAACAATCAAAGTTTTCCAAAGGGACTGGTCCCTTTAGAAGAATTGTTTGATTTCAATGATGTGGCCAAGAAACTGAAACTGGAGCCTGTTTAATTTTAATTTTAAGAGTGTAATATAGGCAGTCAACTAGAACCAAAGATGATCAAACTGTCTAAGACTTTACCAGCTCACATCAAACTAAAATACATAGAGATGTTTAAAGAATTTTCTGTTGTTTTTGCGTGGAGTTATGAGGATCTGAAATCCTATGACACTGAAATAATTCAGCACAAGATACCTCTCAAGGAAAACCAAAAGCCATTTAAACAAAAACTGCGCAGAATAAACCCTGTTCAGTTACCTTTGGTTGAGAAGTAAATCAAGAAAATGTATGAAGCTGGTATTATTGTTCCTATTAGATATTCAGAATGGGTATCTAATTTAGTATTAGTTAGGAATAAAACATGAGATATTAGGCTTTTTATTGACTTTAGAGACTTAAAAAAAGCCTCATTGAAGGAAAACTACCCTTTACCCAAAATGGATCATATTTTACAAAGGGTAGTTGGTTCTAAAATAATTTCTTTGCTAGATGGCTTCTCAGGATACAATCAGATATTAGTACATCCTGATGATCAACTAAAGATAGCTTTTACTACACCTTGGGGCACTTTCATGTATGTGAAAATGCCCTTTGGCTTAATGAATGCTGGTGCTACTTTTCAGAGAGCCATGGACATTGCATTCTTGGAAGAATTAGGCTACTTCATCATTATTTACCTTGATGATATCACTGTTTTTTCCAAAACAGATGAAGAACACCTAAAACACTTAAGAATAGTCTTTGAGAAATGCAAAAAGTTTGGGTTATCCTTAAATCCTAAGAAAAAATTGTTTGGTCTCCAAGAAGGTAAATTGCTTGGACACATAATATCAGAAGAGGGGATTAATAGACCTGAAAAGGATCGAGGCTATATTGAAAATCACTCATCCTCGAAACATCAAGGAACTTCAATCTTTCATTGGGAAGATTAATTTCTTGAGAAGGTTCATACCCAACTTGGCTGAACTCCTTAGAAACATTACAAACATGCTGAAAGAGGAACAAGGAGTTAAATGGACCTTGGAAGCAAAGAAATATTTTGAGCTGGTGAAACAAGCATTAACCAAAACACCAGTTCTAATAAGTCCTGATTTTTCAAAAGATTTTTACATTTTTTCATTAACATCAAAACATACAATAGCTATTGTCATATTGAAAAAAAATCCACAGGGACAAGAGCAACCCATTGCATTCTTTAGCAAGGCATTGAGAGATGCTCCTCTGAAGTACAAAATTATGGAAAAACAAGCCTTTGCCTTGGTCAAAGCCTTGAAAGACCTCATAGTATATATTTAACACTCCCATATAATTTCATTTGTGCCTAACTCAGTTGTAAAAGACATCCTAACGTAGGACCCAGATGGCAAGAGAGGTAAGTGGATAGCTGTGATACTTGAATATGATTTAGAGATCAAGCCCACTAAACTCATTAAAGGCCAAGGACTAGCTAGATTAATGGCTGAATCAAATTTTGAAGTTCTTGATATAAATATGATAAATGCTTTAAATGAACAAGAGTAATTGTCAACTCCCATTGTTGAAGACCATTTTATGAATTCCTCTTGGTATGTTGATATTACATATGTTTTGCTCGATTTGAATACACCTCCTAATTTTTCAAAAACAAAGGCAAGGTTTTTAAAGTTAAAAGTTGTTAACTACTGCATTTTAGATAAATTTATTTATTGGAAAAATGATAGTGGGTTATTTCTTAAATTTTTGCCTGAGTATGATGCAGAGAAAATCAAGTATGAGTTCCACGAAGGAGAATGTGGAGGCCACCTCTATTGGAACACAACTGCCAACAAAATCCTTAGAGTTGGTTACTATTAGCCCACACTCTTTCATGATGTCCATAAAATGATCATTTCCTATCATAAATGTCAACTCTTTGAAGGCAAAAGAAAATTGCTACCCTTACCTCTGCATCCAATCACTGTTGAAGCCCCTTTTCAACAGAGGGGACTTGATTTCATAGGAGAAATTTATCCACCATCATCCGCCCAACATAGATGGATTCTCATTGCAACAGACTACTTCACCAAATGGATTGAAGCCATCCCTTCTAGGCAAGCCAATGACTTTGTCATCATAAAATTTATTAAGACTCATATCCTCTCTAGATTTGGTTGTCCTATGAAGATCATCCCTGATAATGATGTTGCATTTGGATCCAAGAAGATGGTTGAATTCTGTCACAAATATGAGATAACATTGGGTCATTCTACTGCTTATTACACTCAAGGTAATGGGCTAACATAATCCTCAAACAAAATTTTGGTGCACATAATCAAGAAGTTGCTGGAGGACAACAAGAAATCTTGGCACACAAAGCTAGTACATGCACTATGGGCTGACAGATTAACACTTAAGAAATCTATTGGAATGTCACCCTACCAGCTTGTGTATGGTACAGATGCAATTTTTGCAACCACCCTAGCTATACCAGTCATGAAGCTGATCCAATAAGTGAAGTCTGAAGACAATGACATGATCAGATGAATAAATCAGACTATACATCTTCAAAAAACCAGAGAGGAGGTCTACAACAGAGCATTACAAAAGAAAGAGAACATCAAGAAGCTTTTTGATAGAAGGAAAAAAGCTAGAAATTTCAACATTGGTGACAAGGTGTTAAAGTGGGATTCAAGGAGAGAATATAAGGGAAAGCATGGGAAATTTGATAACTTATAGCTTGACCCTTATCTCATTCATTCTAATGCTGGTAACAATGCTTATTTCTTGCAAGAATTGAATGGAACTAAACTATTTGGGGGTCCTGTCAATGGTAGGATGCTCAAACATTATTTCTCTTGACCACCTCAGTTTGGAAGCCTTTTTATTTTTTCTCATTGTTAATATTACATCCATCATTGCATTCAAAGTTAGAAAAATCAAAAATACAAAAACAGTAAAAGATAGAAAAGAGGGTAGATTGTAAAAACAAGAAAGGTACAGCCCCATACCAAAAAAGAGGAACAAAATCTGAAAGTGTGCAAGCTCAAATGCCACTCCTAGTTATTCATCCAACCTAATCATGACTAATTAGTTTTAAATTTACTACTGATAGGTTAGTGAATTATATTTTCCAAAAAGCTTAAATTTTGGCTTATCAGTTAGGTAGATTAGGATAAGAAAATAAAGGTTTACACAAGCTAAAAATCTAAACCTATGAGTCTCAAAAGAATCATGGCTCCAATATTTTTTAATCTAGAGAAAAAAACAGAAGCAAACTGGTTCTAATATGCCCAAAACCTGAACCAGAAAGAAAAGTAAGGCAGCTCAAACAAATTAAAAACAAAGCTGAAGAAAAAGAAGGATGTTCTTGAACTTTCAGATCTTAAGCCTTCACCATTTTGATTTAATTTTCTGCAAATAATTATCTATGTGCAGCTTGTTTTTATGCCATAGATTAGAAACAAGTTAGACTGTTCAATCCTGACTTATTTGCTTATTAAATTTCCTGTTTTAGAATTTAGTGAATAGAAATCTATTAGACAGTTTAATCCTAACATATAGTAGTTAGGTAGAGAAGCTTATGAACTCAACTGCTTAATCTGAGTTCATCGAGAAATAAGGGTAGAAATAGACTAGTTTTATGTTTTCAAAAGAATAAAATGTTTGTGAAAGAGTTTTCCAATCCAAATGCACTCTAAAAAGAAGAAAAAATGTTAGATCATTAGGATTGGGTAGGTAGAAAGCTTGTTTTGATAGAATTCCATTGGTTTCAATGGCTGCTAACATTGTTAGAGCAAAATAAAATCAACAGAAAAATCAAGTGCAGCCCAATGGATGGGGCATTGATCAGCTTCCAGAGAAGACATGTCTAAGATTCTTGGCACATCCAAGGAGCTGCCATCCCAAGTTGGAGCCGCTGTTAGCCACCTATAAAAATTTGTCATATCAAATGGTGGCTAGATATTTTCTAGACTTCAAGAAACAATTCATTTTTCAAATTGTGAGTTCTTGAAGCCTTAATGATGTTTATTTTTTCTTCAGAAAATCTTCACTGCCACCTCCCTCACAAATGCTGAAAAAATATGTTGTTTTCCTATGGAAAAGACTGCTGAAAATTTCCATTTTCCCTCAATTTTCCTTCTCCTTTTCCCTTCTCCATTTCATTCCTAAAAAACATTTCATTTACCCCCCATTCCCTTGAAATTCCCTTTAAAAACTTTGAAAATTCCTTTGGAAGGTTTAAAAACCCCTTTTTCCCCTTCTACCGAAAGCCAAAAAAGTAGTGAAAATCTCTCATTTTGGCCTAAAAACTCATTTTTTATACTAAGGGCTTAAGCCCCTTTGGCCTTAGCCCCTAGCCCCTTTTTTTTTCACATAGAATGAAAGCTATCACCCATTGTTAAATCCCCATTGCGCAATCGCAATAGGGGCATTCTGTGTTCCTTTTCGACCATTAGATTGATCTGTTTCGTCTGGCGGTCCATATTTAACCTAGTAGGTCCAACTCATTTAGGGCCTACCACCCCCATTAATCAATCCTAGCCGTTAATTTCCTGATCCAACGGTAAGGATTAAAACAACCTTGACCTTGCCCCACCTTTTTTCGCCCGTGCATCTTATCTCCATCGTGCTCTCCTCATGACCATCCAATCTAATGCCCCAGATCTGACAGTCACCGCATGGTTTCGAGTAATTTTGAGTCCGGAGGTTAATGTTTTAAAATTACGTGATATGGGTGGTTTTAAAAGGCCACTTTTCAATCGCTAATGCATATCACGTTAAAAAAGGCAATACCGCCTTTCCTCTTTTTCATTGCGCGAAACCAGTGGTTTCTTTGGCTGAAACCAATTTCCCCATTTACATTTCATTCTCTCATGTTTAATCTCCGCTGTTGATCTCTAAGATCTAATGGCTCACATTTAATCTCGCCTTTTAGTTCATTTCCCTCCACCCATCCTCCAAAGGAATTCTTAAATCATTCTCCGCCATTGATCTCTGTTGGCTAAATCAAACCGACGGCCCAGAATCTTTCCGAAAACCCAATTTCATTTAACTCTACTTACCCCCTTCGCTAAAGACTTTTCTTCCATTTTTATTACATTTTCCTCCATTTTCATTATAATATGACCCCTTCGTATTATAAAACCCGGATTGATCTCGACCGTTGATCAATACGCATCTACGGCTCAGACTTAATATTTCATTCACCCCTCCAACCACCTCTCCTTTTGATCTCAGGGAGAAATCTTCTCCGTTGGATGCTTTCATCGAATGGCTGCACTCTAAACCTAAACTTCTGAAGCAGTCTGAACCCTTCCCCACAGGATTTTTTCTAATTTTTTTGTTGTGTAGGTTTTAATGGTTTTTTCAATGTTTTAAAATAAAATTGAAGGTCGGGGATGACGATCCCCTAGGCCTTTATGCGTGAAGGAGATAATTTTGCAGGGTTTCCCATCAGGTTTTACTAGTGCCTCATGAACATTGGCAACATTATAAGAGCCCTCTGTACACCTGCGTAGCAACAAAACACAACAAACATTCAACAAAGCAAAGAGTATCAGTATCCAGGGATAAAATTATAGCAGAGACGAAGAATTGAAGATTGTTAACACAATTTTGAGGGATTACGACAATAAATCAACTATCAAAACCCTAATCCACTCAATTGAAGACAATTTGAAGAACAAAAGACAAAAATTAGGCCTAATTAAGCTTGACACACAAAATTAAAGCAAATTAACAGTGATTAAAGAAGGACAATCAGATCTATCATTCCAAGAAAGCCTCCATCGCCACATCAGAGGCTAATTGAATCCTCACCAGCTGCAAAAAGACACCTATAGCCTCAAAGCAATCAAAGAAGGCCTAGTTATGAATAGAATAGAAGATATTTGCCTGAATACAGCTGAACAGTTAATCCAACCAAAGGAACTTATTGTAAACTATCAGCAGAGTTATTACAAGGATAACAAAGAGCCTTAAAGTCAACAAAATCTTCCCAGCATGATTAATACTTAATGTAAACCAATTAATACAGAGGAAATATCATAAATTTTCTCCATTGAGCCCCTCAAAGGCCGAGAAGCATCAAACTTTATTAATTGAACCTAGAAGATCTTTTATCCCATCCCACCTCGTCATTTATTCTATAAATACTTTTGTAGAAGATGAGATAATTTTTGTCACTGCATATATGTTGCGTGTAAATAGTTTTCTGAAGCTGTTGTAAGCTCTGTTTGTAATTGAAGATACCTAAGTTGAGATGAAAAGTTTGAAGCTGTAGAGACCCATTGGACTTGAAGATTATAACTGGTTTGAAGTATCAAATACAAGATGATTTATGGGATCCTGGTCTATGTCAACGGTGATGTTTTTCTTATTGTAAATTGTTATTTTATTTCTGTTTTCATTCTATCCATCTTCTCTGGTAAATAAAATCAATTATAGAGTTAGGATTTACTGTCAAAGGTACCTTCCTCTCACTGATAAGCTTTATCTACATGTTTTCTTCCAATTTTGTTGTTTAAGAATTATTTAATATAGTCCAAGAAGTCAAGATGTTGGTGTTCCTTTCTCTTACTGTCTAGACTTTAAACATTTTTCTTGAATGTTATTTTCAGTTTCTGCGAAATAAAGTTGAACTAGGGAAATCTATGGTTAGCCCTGTCCTTTAGTCTCTTCTCCAAAAGTTTTATGAATGTTTCCCTAAGAGTATGTTGAAATCAGGCTAGGTTCAAAGTCCTTACCTGATCTTAGATTATTCTTTGTTATCTTAAGTGTTGTCTTCAAAAGTTTACTAAGTAAAGCAGAGCTAGGGAAGTCTATGGTGAGCCCTGTCCTCTAGTTTCTTCTCCAACAGTTGCTTTGAAAAGTTTCCCTTTGAATATGATGAAAGCAGGAAAGGTTCAAAGTCCTTACTTCATATTAAGCTATTCTTTTTTGTGTTTTAAATTATTTTCTATTGAAAGTGCATCAAAAGCAGGCTAATTTCAAAGTACTTACCTGATCTTAAATTACTTTTATGTCTTTCTTAAGTGTATGCCAAAAGCAGGATAGTTTCAAAGTACTTACTTGATCTTAGGTTGCTCTTTGTTCTTCATTTGTTTGATTTCTCCTTCTTATTGTTTCATTTCATTCCATAAAATGAACTTTAAAAAGATCCTTTGACATAGATGACTTGCCCCATGGACCACTCTTGAACCTTGTTGTTTCAATTAAATCCTACTATCACTCCATAGCCTAATGGATTGAAGCTGCTTCTTGCCTATATTCTTAGCTAAATCAATTTTTCACTTTCATTCACCTTCACCCTTCATTTAGACTTCCTTCACCTTCACATATCTTTGCCTAACCAAAACAAACAAAAACCTTGTTCTTCATAACTAGCCTAATGTCACATTCAAAATCCTTAAAGATAAATCAATATTTGCACTTATAGAGAGATCCCTCTCTGGATTCATGAGGGCTAGATCCTAGAATCCCAAAGTGGTTCAAATGTTCTCCCTACAGCTTTAGTCTCACCAATCCTCTAGAATTACAAGGACCTAACAACTTCATTTTCCCCTCCATTTGCTAAAATACTGCCCTCACATCACTCATTTTTCCTCCCTAGACCTAAAGGCTCTCACCAAGATAAAACTATTTTGTTCAAAGAACACATTCTGTCACCATGTCTCAGGAAGAAATCAGTACTAGCAGTGATGAAGGAAAAATGCCTATCAAGCCAAAACATAAGGGAGGAAGGGTTAACAGGTTTTAGCCTTTAGACACCATTCAAATCACCTCTTATCCCATTATCCTTAAATTTTTTTGAGATTTTGGATGCTATCAATTCTTTGAGAACATTAAATAGGTCCAAAACCACTCAGATTTGATTAGGTTGTTCATTATCAGCCTACAAAACCACCAAGTCAACCTAGTAGGAGTAAGTTTAGAACTCTCATCCAAATCCATTTCTAAAGCCATAGGAATGCTAGATATTGGTGAGAGATGGTTCAAGCAAAATAAATTGGACTTAAGCTACTATGAGCCCTTCCTCAAACCTAGTCATCAACAGGGTTGCGAGGTTGTTTTCCCCTTCTCCCACCTGCTAGAGAGATAAGCCCAAATGATGAGGCAGATTATCAAGTACTTCACTTGTGAGGGGAGGTACTCCAGGATTAATTTATATCACATAAGGCTACTGATGAAATTCACCAAGGTTAAATTTCTAAACCTACCATACTATCTCTACCAGAGCATTGACAAAATGGCTTTAGTGGTCAAGAAAAGAAGTTATGCCCATGAAATGCAGAGCCTTTTTCACCACTCCTTAGTTAAGATGATTGTTTTACACTAGCTGGAGCAGTAGGGAATCCCATGGGAATTTTTCATCTCACATGATGTATTTTCAAATCCCCAAGCCTTCATTCAGCAAAATTTCCCCTCCACTTCACACTCACTTACCTCCACTCCTCCATCACCTCCACCTATGCCTTATCCACAAGGAAAACTACCTCTTTCCTCTTCTCCTGATGCATCAAGTGAAGATTATGACAGTGGTAATGATGAAAAAGGAGGTGGCAGTAATAATGAGGAAAAAGTAGAATATAATGATGAAAGTGATGAAGGAAATGAGGCTGATACAAAATTAAATGAGAAACAAGGAGGTGATAGCAGCAATGAAGAACAAGAAGATAATGATGAAAGTGATGAAAATAGTGGGGTAGAGGCAAATTTTAATGAGGAAAAAGATGATAACAACAGTAATGAAGAAAAAGATGATGAAATTGGTAATGAGGAAGAAGATGATGGTAGTATCCATGAAGAACACTCAAATGATAGTGGAGAAGAGGAAAACAGTGAGCGCTATGAGGGAGACAGTGATTGTGATGACGCAAATGAGTCACTCCGAAGTGAAGAAAAAGGTGTTGATGATGAACAAGATGAAGACACAGAGGATAATTAGGATGACAGTCTGCAAGAAAGTGAACATGACAGCCAAGAGAAAAATGTACATGAGCATGACAATGAGTCCAGTCTTAGTGCAAACACTGAAAATATAAATGAAGATGATGGAATTGAAGAAACAGAGGGATATTATGAGGAAATATAAAACCGAGAACAAACATATAATGAGGTTGAAACAGATTTTGAAGAGGCAGGTAGTGACCAAGACAATAACACAGATAAAACAGTCAGTAATGAGTAAGGCAGCCAAGGAAATAGTCATGACAGTCATGACAACTGTCATGACTGTCATAACACAAATCAACCTCCTAATGATGATGAAAGTGAACATAACCAAGAGGATCATGAAGAAAAACACCTTTATGAGGAACAACATTAAAATGAGGCAAGTGAAGAAGGTAATGATCAATCTGAAGGCCAAAGTGTCAGTGTAGAAAATAGTGAGGAAGAGAATGATGATGATGATGCTAAAGATCAAGAAATCAATGACTCAATGAGGCATGAGGTGACTCATGGAAGCCATGGAAAAGATGAAAGAGCTTGTGACAACACCAAAGGTCATAGAAATGATAGAAACACTATCAAAACTACCATTATAACTCCTCTCCCATGCACATACCATAGAGGAAAAAGAGATGTGTTTGCTGCCTCAAAAAGGAAAAGGGCCATCTCTTCTCTAGATATCAAGCCAAAGGACAAAGGCAAGGAAAATATGGAAAATGGTGAGAAATAGGTAAAGGTTATGAGGAGTAATATAATCAAGAAAACAAATCAAGAGCCTCAATTCATTGAGCTAGACAGTGACAACGAGGACAAGGAGATGACCACTAGAATGCTACTCTTGACCAAAGATGCATTGCTTAAGGAGTTGTAAAGAGATTTTGACATGGCACAAGGTGTCATTTAGTATTACAAAGAGGAGCACAAGAATTTCAAGAAGGTGAAAAGGGACCTTTCTCTCTAGAAGAAAATGACCAAGCACTATGCAATGAAAAACATGCTTGATTGTGCCAAACTGAAGGAGGCCCTCATATAGCTAGAAAACCTAAAAAGGGAAAAAGAGCATGACAACCTTGGAATTTTGGCTCAGGATTCTTAATAGGTGTCCAAAACCTCTTGAGGGACCTCTCCACAGATTTTGGGCCAAATTGAACAAAATTTTGTTTTTTTTAAATTTAAGGCCTTTGTGTGCAACACCCTAGGTGCTATGCACAAATTTGGTGCATCATCAGCTTGAAAATTTTATATTTTTGGATTCTTCTCATCACCAGTAGTCTGCTCACAAAATTTCAGATCATTTGGAGCAGTTCAGCCCCCCAAAAGGTCAAAAAACACCAAAATTTTGACCTTCCTGCCTCATTTTCAGACCAGGTGCTGCACACAAAGAAGTTTTGCGAGAATTAGTTTTTGGATAGGTAAATGGCACTCAATCAGGACATCTCAAGAATTTCTGGAAATTAGACTCATCAAGTTTTCCAACGAGCCATCATGGACCCAAATCCGGCATCGGGACGGAGCCTAAAATTTAGCCACAAGAGACCCTATTTTCTATTGAAGTGGCACTGCAAACAGAGGTTGTCTAGTGTTTTTTGGACCAAAAGTCAACAAAACACACTCATTTATTGAAAATATATATTTTTTTGTTTTTTAAGGAAAATTACTCTAGATTTAGGTGCAAATAGTTATTTTCACATTTATTTCTTAGGTGCTTTGGGCCTGGCATGGTCTCTTGGCCATAAATGACATTTATGGTTGAAATTGACATTTTCCTACCATATTTAGGGTTTTATTCCTCCTTTTATCTATAAATAGAGCATGAGGCCCTTATGTATTTTGTTGGCATTTGATGAGCTTGAAGAGAAATATACATGGTTTTATGAGCTTGGAGAACAAATTGGTTTTGTGAAGTGGATGAATGGCTTGTTTGGCTTGATGATGGAGAGGCTTGTTTGCAAGATTCCTTAGCTTGGTGAATGGTGATGTTTCCTTAACTTGTTTATGTTTTCTTGTTATAATTTTGTTTCATTCTTCTTGGTTTCTATAAATCATAAAAGTATAGGTTGAGACATGCTCTTTGAGGCACCTTAATCCTCCTGTATGTTATAGCTTTTATGTTTTCCTCTCTTTGGTCATCTTAAGGAATTCTTGATTGCTCCTTAGGTCCACCAAAACTTGTTTTTGTTTCATGTATGGTTAGTATGATAGTTTACAAGTATGATTCATGGTATGCGCTGCTTATTTGAAGCTTTCAAAACCCTATCTTGAAACCTTTCTTTGGAATATTGTTTGCTAGGTTAAGTCAAAGAGGTCTCATTCCATCTCGCCCCTTGTCCATGCCTACCAACTTCTTTCAGAGTTCTCAGTAGCTTGATATATGATGTTTATGATTTCCCTCTTCATAAATTGAGTTATTTGTGTTATCTTATATGTTTTCCCAAATTCTGAAGGTGAACTTACTAAAGTTATAAGCTCTTATGCTTTCTATGTTTCACTGGAATGTTGGTCTTGGATGTTTATCAGTTTAAGTATTGTTCATTGAGCTTAATGGTTTTCCCTACCTCATGACTTGTAGCCTTTAACTATATGTATTTAATACCTCCTAGTTTTTCCCAGATTTGATGTTCACTTCACTGCATACATCACCTTAAGGATCCATTAACCTTGCTAAATTGGCCCTGCAACACACTCTGTTTCATCATTTAGACACCCTTGAATTTCATTTGACTCCATAGCCCATTGGCTTTGAGAGACTCTCACTCCACCTATTTCACTCAACCATCTTACATAACCAAAACAATCAAAAAACCCTACACTTAAAAAATAGCCTAAAATCAAACCCTAAAGAAAAAAGAACACATCCTTTGCACCCAATAGAGAGATACCTCTCTGAGTCCAGGAAGGCTAGGTCCTCGGACTCCAAATATTGGTTCCATGTTACCCTGTCATTTGGTCTACCAATCTGCCTAATCACGGGACCATAAAATTCTAGAAATCACGGTGGGACCTTTTGAGTTAGTGACAATCTAAGTATTCCTTAGGACTCTAGAATCCTTTGTTAAAGAGTATCCAGTGATTAATCTGCCACCTCATTGCCACACTAACATTCTGGCGATCACGGTGGGACATTCTGAGTATATAGTAGCTTGGATACCTCTTAAAACTCTTTAGACCCTTAATTTGACTTAGAAAATCTAGTGAATCTGCCACCTCATCACCACACTAACATTCTGGCAATCACGGTGGGACCTTCTGAGTAAGTTGATGCTTAAAAATTCCTTAAAATATTCAAAAACCATTGATTGATAGTATTTGGTGGTTTATCTGCCACTTCATCACCACCCTAATATTCTGGCGATCACGGTGGGACCTTCTGAGTCAGTGAAAAAATAAGTACCCCTTGGGACTTCAGATACACTTATGAAATCATAAAGAACTCAAACTATCAACCATAGAGTAGACTCTATTTGTTTCACCATGCTAGCAAAATGATAAATCATTTATAGGACACTCTTACAAACCTTAGGACTACCTATAGGAACTTAGAAAACCCCAAAACACCCTTATATTGGATTCTTGTAAGTTATTGGTAGTGGACCATATACACACATTCTTAAAACAACAAAAAATATCCACCTGGTGACTCCACTAGCCTCTAGTAGGCCTATTACTTCATTAACACTCATTTGACTTCCCAAATTTATTTGAAACCAACCCTAAGAAGTTTATGAACCGACTTATATACTATAAGAGTTTACCAAACATTAAGAGTGGTCCACCTTCAGAAAATAGTACTAAAACATTTAGCCTCTCAGAATTTTAAAATTTGAAATATGGCTTCACATAGGATCAATACCAAATCTCATCCAGACCCAAACCCTTCCAACATAGTTGATGACCCAGAGAATATTTTGTGGCAAACTTCTAGATCTAGAAACTTAACCACTGTTAGGACCATCCATAGAGAAAGCTCTATACCTGAACATCTTTTCAAAATCCCCAGTTTGACTTGCATCATACAAAGGCCCTCTTAAGAAACAGGTCTCAAACTGATATTGACCAAAATGACCTTGAACCCTTAGATTTGCAGCTGAGTGATAATAGAGAAGAATCTCCTTCCACACCACCTAACTTTCAGCTTCTCCATCACTTCAACTCTTTCCATACCAAAGCTACTCAAAATCAGTTTGTTGGTCCAAATACTTCCACCACACCCATCCATACAACCATTGTGCAAACCAATCCGCTTCATCATACATCTCATTCTACCAACCCTTTGCTTGTAAACCCTCCATTAGTTTCCATCATGGCAACTTGGTATGCTCCCTTGACCTTACCTCAACCCCTAGCGCCTTTGACGAATGACTATCAATCCGAGATCCCTCATTTCACAGGGGATGAATCCATTACTGCCCAACAACATGCAGATAGGATCAATGATGCTTTTGATTACATGGATATAGAAGAAGAAACCATTAAGATGAGAATATTTGCACAAAGTTTATGAGGAGAGGCCAAAAAATGGTTCAAAGCATTAACTCCCAATTCAATACATGATCTCCCTTCCCTTCACCAGAATTCCATAAAAAAGTGTGAAATCAAGAAAATCCCCTCCAAATATTGTCTGAATACAAAAATCTTAAAAGGAATATAGGGGAAAGTGTGTAAGACTATTGCACCAGGTTTAACAGTGTGTATATGCCCTCCCACCTCACATGAAATCTCCACAAGGCCTAGCACTAGTAAAGCTTCCTGAAGGTTTAGACCCTGACATGACTTTCCAATTGAGAGAAAGAGACCCTTAAACCTTAGAAGAAATGAAAAAAGTAGATATTAGTGCAGAGGTAAACTTAATTGAAAAGAGAGCTAGTTTGAAATAAAAAAAGAGAGTAACCTACAAAGATGAAACCATGCCCTCAACCTCCTCTTCTGATACTAATATGGACAGCCTGATGACAACTGTGGAGAGAAGGATATAAAAGATAAACTTAAACAAAAGGACACCTCCTAGGGACATCTAAGCCAATTCCGAAAACCAAAACATAACTCAAAACTTCAAAAGAGATACTCCTCAAATCAAATAAAGGGAAAATGACCAACAAATCAGACCTCCCTTTCAACAAAAATATGTAGATGAAGAAGAAGGAGAAATTATAGAACTTGAAGAAAACCATATCAATCTAATAGGTTCTAATAATGAAGATGATGTTTTTCTCACTGAAGAAGAACAAGTTTATTTTTCTTAGATAAAACAGACACTAACTATGAGGATTCTGAAGACTATCTCTTGGGATTTGAAAATTCCATCATGGAAATCCATAAGCAATATGATCTTAGGAGAAAACAATACCTAGATTCAGCTAAGAAAGACCAAATAGATACTTCTGTTCAGAAAGTACCTGAAAACACCCCTAATAAAACAACAAAAAATGTCAACAACATGGCTAAGAAAGTTGAAACAAACAAAGGAAAAATCAGCCAGCCAAACAAAGACCTTAGCTGTCCTAGTACCTCCACTAGTTACCTCGAGAAAACCATTTCTTCTAAAGCTCCAAATCAGGATCATCAGATTAAAAATGTGGAAAGGTTCATGGCTGATAAAGCTGATGTGAATATATCCAAAGCACTAGTACCTTTCATTTTTGAGGGAGAGACTACCAAAATCAAGATAAATATTCCCCTCACTGAACTGGTTACTCAACCAATGTATAGGTTTTAGATGTTGAAGGTACTAAACATAGGAAATGATGTTGACACTTTTAATTTGGCTGATGACACACCCGAGTTGTTGTTTGGACCTAATGTTGAAGGAAAGTATCAAGGATTTTTCCCTCCTTTTTATATCAGTCTAAACATACATGACAAAATATTACACAATACTATGCTAGACTCTGGAGCCTCACACAACCTCATGCCTAAATTTGTTATGGAAAGCTTAGGCCTAGAAATCACTAAACCTTACAAATACTTCTACTCATTCGATTGGAGTAGGGTTAAGTGTTTGGGCCTAATCAAAGACCTTTGTGTCAATTTGGCACAGATTCCCGCTAAAGGTCTTGTCATGGACATAGTGGTGCCAGACATTCCCCCTAATTATGGCATGCTTTTATCCAGATCATGGGGAGCCAAACTTCAGGGAAACCGTCAACTAGATATGTCCTATGCTACTATACCTACTTTCAACCAAACAAGAATATTATACCGAGAGTCACATATGAAATATATGGTTAGAAGTCAAGACAGGCTAGAAAATACTCCTCTATATTCTATTCACTCAGATCTCGATTCTTTCATATTATATAATGAGGAAGACATTGATGAGCAGGTATATGAATTTGAAACACATCAAGACACAATACAACAACCATACCAGTATTTACATGAATAATTCAGTATTCAAAACTATAACAGCCTTGAACAAACACATAATGACAAAATCAAGCTTGACTTTCTATAGACTAAAAATGAAACCTCAAAACCAATGGTTAGTTTTAAATTTGAATCAGGTTTCTCAAAGAGAGGAAAAATCTCAGAAACACACCTATTCCATTTTATCAATCCTAAAGTACTAAAGTGGCCTCACAAAACAAAAATATTGGGGAATCTAAGTCAAAGGAATCTTATGTTTTTACCCTATCTAGACACCTTATTATTAGAAAATTTTGTCCCTCTAGAAAAACTTTTAACTCTCATAGATGTTACTATGAATCCTAAAGGGATGTCTCTTGAAAATGATATAAAGGAATACAATGTAGGCAGCCTAAGAAGGCCCAAAGTGATTAATTTATCCAAAGCCTTGCCATCACACCAAAAACTGAAATACTTAAGGTTGTGCAAGAAGTTTCAGGATTGTTACACCATTTTTTGGTCATCTAACCTATTATCATTAGATGGACCCAAGTACACCATGTAAGACCAATTTTACCCTAAGTAAAATTGCTTTCACTATGTTAAAACATGAAACCCCAAAAGGAAATATTAAAAAAACCTATATTTGTTTGATTTTCCTCATGGAATAATTAATTAAACCATAATTTAATTATTATTCCCAGTCATGTTTAACCTAAAATCAAAGAAATTAATTAGATAAACCTTTATTTATCTTATTATTTTCTAGGAATAATTATTTAAATCTTATTTAGATAATATTCCTTGTTAAATATGACCAAATCACCCACAAATAATTAAATAAATCATTATTTATTTAATTATCCTTCAACCACTTCCTTAAAAAAGATAAATAAATCATTTATTTATTTATTATTAACAAATAAAGGGATTTGACCCAAGTCAAATACTTTTTCCCTCCAACAAATATAATAAAATATTCCATAAAAGGTGGATCTAGATTTGGTTAACATTATTTTAATTATGCACCAAGATCTAGAATGACCCAATATTTTGTTATAAATAGGAGGGTTTTTTCCTACCATTCTTCACCTTTTGTTGCCTATTAGATCACTCTGGATCTATACACTTGGTCACTCTTTTCTACCATTTGCTGTGTGAGCTCCCTTTGAGTTCCATTCTTTGTGTGGGTTTTCTACACCAACAAGAGAGAGAAATCTTAGATCTGAAGTGCTGAGGACTTCCAAGAACCCATCCCACCGAGGAGAATTGGATACGCCTTCTTGTTTTCCTCCCAGGTGCCCCATTAATATAAAAATTCTTTCAAAATTGTTCTTGTCTTGTCTATTGGTATATGGAGCAAACCCTTATTTTTTCTGCTTAATGTCTTTCCATGCATAGATCTGGTTTTTGCAGCTCTTTTATGTTCAACTAACCACAAATCTGAAGATATTGGCAGCCACTTTTGTTGTTAGGGCTATTATTTATGCGTAGCTAAAGTGGTCCTTTTTCGTACACTTCGACAAAGGATTCATACTAACAAGGATGCTCTTGTGTATAGGAGTAAAAGCTCAAAGCCTGATGACATAGACATTGTTCAATAGAAGCCCTTTTTTCAGGAAGAACTATGAGACCTTTGGGAAAATTCCATCACTAACAAAGAAATCCAAAGGATGCAGACTATCCATGGACTTTAGACACTTAGGCAAAGCCTCCTTGGAGTCCAAATACCCTTTTCCCAAGATAAATCACCTTATGCCAAGAATAGAAATTTATAACAAGGTGAAATTGATTGGTAGTGTTTTAGGTTTTCATGAGATGATACAACTTCAAATCAATCAACACAAAGAAATTTTCAAAATTCCTTGGAATGACTACATGCTTAACCAATTTTTTCTTGGAATAAGGAATGCTGAAGACACCTTCCAAGAGGCTATGGCACCTGTTATCAACTTTTTCACTATGATATAGATTGATGACATTGTCATTTGTTTAGGAGCGGATGAAGAATTCCTTCTTCAGCTAAACAGTTTCATTCATAGAAAGAAGGTTTGGAAACAAAACTCAAAGAAGAAATATAACGGAGAACTTGGCATGTTTGAAAATTTTTGGCAGAAACCTTGTACCATGCCTGTTGGAACAGGATCTCCTACGAGATGCGAAATTGGTACGAGTTTGTATATTTTTGCCTATAATTAGGCTAGTACATGTGTTTTTGGGTGGGTCAAAGCCCCAAATGCATTGTAATGGGTCAAAGGGTAAACGAGGGGTCCAAAAACCATGGGTTGCGGACCACAAGAAAGCTTAGGCTAGATTATTATAAATAGAGGAACATTTTGAGTTATAAGGAAGTAGAGAAATGAAGAGCTATTGATGTGATTTGTGGTTTAGTATATCTGTTTGGGTTTTGGGGAACAGACTCCCGCTAGTTGTGTGCGTGGAGATCCAGAGTCCTACTGTGTGCGGACCCTACTACTGTGTGCGCGGGCTGGGACGAGTATTGGAAGAGGGAATCGATGAATGGATGAATAGAAAGATTGTGTTTATAACTGAATCTATGTGTATTGTTTGTGCGAATCATTGGTAATTGTTGTATTATGCGCATTTGGTATTCAAGTTGTGAAAGATTTGTGTAAGTGTGTTTACTGTATCTGGATCTGTCTATTCTGTTTTATGAAATATTATGTTACTGTCATAGAAGTATATAATTATCAAACACTGTATACCCTACACACATGGATGCAAAAATAGATCTGTAACCCTACACAGAAAGAGACGATCTGGGCCTCACAGGGTCGAACGCAGCTCTTCTTGCCTCACCTACCCTTTCTCAGGGTGCAGAAACTTGGTACCAGCACCCACCCATACTACTTGGGTAAAACGTTTACCTGCACAAGAAGGTCACTGCCGAAAGGGCCAATAGTATAGCGGTTTATTGGCAAACCTTGAAATCCGAACCTAGTTCAGGATCCCTCGAGCCAAAAAATGGTTCTTTTGCTGGGACCTCGAGAATTTTGAGGAAGGGATCGAGTAATGAAAAGAAAGTACTAGAAGCATTACAAGGAAGAAGAGCAGGTTCAAGTGAATGAGTTCCAATCTGGACGAAAGTACAACGCAGAGAAGTAAGTACTATCGAACCAATCAAGAAGGGGATAACTCTATTTATAGCCCACTGAAAAGGGTAGCTGTGCAAAGCCTGCCACTTACATTGACGTCAAAACCGCGAAAGAATAAAACCTCACTCGAAACCCTACCAGAAGGAGACATGGAAGCGCACTTGAAATTACCTACCTTTAAGGGTGTGGGAGATGAGGACATAGACCATTTTTGGTTTATGTCAGACTCAGTGTGGACTGCGTAGGGGGTGGTGAGCGATACTGTGAAGAGATCACAGCTGTCCCTAGCCTTCAAAGAGAGACCACTGGATTGGTATATGCAGTACATATCTCAAAATGGGAGCGCCTCTATTCAAGATATTAAGGATGCCCTGAAATAGCAGTTCCGGAAACCTAAGTCCTACTCTCGGATTGTAGCCAATGTGAAATATTTCAAGCAATGAGCAACTGAGTCGGTATGGGAAGCTAATCAGAGACTAGAAAAAGCGATCAGAGAGGAAGGATTTAAGTATGACAAAAAACAACACACTGAATGGTTCATCGCTATACTACTACCTCACTTATGTATACCTATGGGCCACCAGACCTTCAAGTCCCAGGAAAAAGCTCTGGAAGCCACCATGAAACTAGAAGTTGCACCCAGAGAAGACACTTCGGGAGGAGTACAGAAAATTTAGGAGTTGCTTGGAGCCATGCACATGGAAATTCAGAACCTACGGAAGGAACAGGGTAAAGGAGCTAGTGCAGACCTATGGTGCATCCGATTTCGGACGTCTGGACATATGAAGGATCAGTGCCCAATCCTGATAGATTACATGCAGGCAGGAGGCCCTCGTATGCTACGTCCAGGCTCAAGCAAGTTTGTGTTATGGTGCGATGATTTCCAGGTAGCAGGACTACACGATACAGCCCAGTGTTGTCGGCTAAGTACGGGCGAAATAAAGCAACAATGATGTAGATTCTACCGGTCAGTAGGACATGATGAGCAGAACTATCACACTTATGAGCTAGCGATCAATTGAGGAAGCTTGTATAGAGTACAGTCAGACCCTACGTCGCCTAGATCTCCCGCGAGCTTCGATGGTTCCCCGGCAAGGGGAAGGGGAGGTCAGGGGGGAGCGTAGGAAGAGGACGTGGGCAGCTAATCTATTATAACTATGAGGAGGTAGGGAACTTTGCAAGGGACTGTCGTAACCCTACTAGGAAATCCTACAAATACTGCCGGTAGCTAGACCATGAGACTGAAGATTACCCAATATTGATCGCAAAAATGCAAGAGAGACAGCCAAAACCCACGCAGAATGTACAAAGGGTTAAGGCTGAACTGGGGGATAGAAATTCAAGTGAAACACACAGTAGGTTGACCACCAGGGAGCTTACGAAGGAGGATGTAAGGGGTCCTCCAAGCCAATTGGCACATGACAACCCAGAAGGATTGGACCGTGAACTAGGATAAGAAACACTCCACCAGGAAAATTATAAGACACGAAACTCTACTCTGCAGCCCCATGCATGCCTAGGAGAGGATGATGAGGTAAGACCCTTCTTGCAGGCATGTATAAAGCTCTTACGCCACCCGCAGGCCTAAGATAACCTTCAAGTAGTAATCGACAGTTGTGCGGGGTGATCCCACCTATCTTCAGAAATTCGAGATGTACACAAGTTAGCCAGATATGGGAAAGGTATCGGTTGGGAGATGAGATTAACTGCCCAAATCGCCAATAATGAGATGGATCGGGTTGTCTTAGACTTGGGATCAGATGCAAATGTACTACCTAAGAAAACTTGGCAGAAAATGGGAGAGCCCAAATTGGAGTGGTCCAATATCCAACTACGTATGGCCAACCAGCAAAATATTATACCTTTGGGGAGACTATCGAAACTCATGGTAGATACCACTGGGGTCAGGGCCTAGGCTGATTTCGAAGTAATTCAGATTGTCGAAGATGCAGACCCATACCCTGCGCTCCGAGGACTCGACTGGGCCATAGATATGGGTGGTATCGTTAACCTCAAGAAAATAAGCATGGTATTTGAAAATAATAGCACAAGGGTGACAGTACCACTAGATCCTATGGAAGGAGAATGCTACACAAAGCTAGCACATGGAAACAAAGAGGTAGATCACATTTACAAGTTGACTGCGCTAAAAGAAGATTGGATCAATCCCACAATAGTTGGGGTACTCTATTGGGGACCAGATAGTGAATACTTCTTTGAATCCAACGAGAAAAATGGAGAATTGGTAAACCCATTTGCACGATGTCTCGGTGCTACGATGCCCCCAGGTCGTGAGGGACCTCTACTGCATTTCTTCAGAGGTAAGAGATCTACCCCATTTTGATGAGTTTGGTAGCATCCACAAATTCCTGCGAACACTGGAAGCTACGGTTCCAAGAGAACAATGAATTTGGGCCCTTAATCTAGCTATGCATGGGACACCTGAGCGATGGTGGGATACCCACAAGGTATCATTCCAGGACTAAGAGATGTGTCGGGATAGGATGATCCTGCGGTTTGCACGCCCAGCTGACATACACACCAAGATGTTTCTTGGACTAGGGGATCTCCACGCGCATCTGCTTGCCTGGATGGAAAAATTGTCTGATCAGACTACAGAAGTGTGGGTTCATCTATTTTTTCATGCCTTGAGCCCTATCCCCATCGCATGGTATTTAGATGCGGAGATACATTAGTGCACCCGTCACTGGGAAATACTAAAAGATGACTTTGTAGGAACGTTCAGACTCATTGAAGGGACGGAGGCACTCGATGAAGCTCTGCAGGACATTGATGCTTTTGTATTTAATGACTCACACCATCACGCTACACCAGAGGTCCTGACATTGGAAGCACAGATGCAAGACATAGTCAATTGCTAGAGCTTGGCGATAGAAGAAGAAAAAGACAATCCTCAAAACGTCTTTATTCCAGAATCCAAGGGCGAACGCACCGTCAGTGGACCCCCACTGTAGAATATTGATGTAACTCAACCTCTCAAGCTACACGAAGTTAATATCAGGATGGAATAACACCCTAAGTTAGCTAAAATTGGGGACTATTGGGATGAAGGAACCGTAGGAAAAATTGCAGATCTACTTACAGAATATCAGGACTTATTTATGACAAATTTTTCTGAGCTCAAAGGAATCACGGGGGACCTAGGCATTATGAAAATCACTCTGAAACTAGAGGCACACCCTATAAAGCAATGACCTTACCGACTGAATCCTAAATATAAGCAAAAGGTCAAAGAAGAACTGGACAAAATGCTTGTTGCAGGTATCATTGAACTGGTTGAACAGTCTGATTGGGTAAGTCCGATGGTCATTTAGGAGAAGAAAAAAAAGGGGGAAATACGCATCTCTTCATATATATGTGTAATTTAAACGATGCCTGTGTCCATGACCCCTTCCCTACACCCTTCTCAGAAAAAATTCTTCATAGTGTGGGTGGAGAGGAAGCTTATTCCTTCACCGATGGGTTCTCAAGGTACCACTAGATCCGAATTTCACCTGGATATCGCAGCAAGACTACATTCACAACAGAATGGGGGTCCTTTCAGTATATAGTCATGCCCTTTGGTCTTAAGAACACACCCGCTATCTTCTCAAGGGTAGTAGTTGTTGTGTTCAAGGAGTTTATCCATAAGTTCCTAGAGGTTTATTTCGATGATTGGACGGTACTCGGCTTGGTAAAGGAGCATGTATCTAACCTGCGATTAATGTTGGATGCATGTCGAAAGCACCAAATTTCCTTAAATATCAAGAAGTGTATCTTCTGCGTACCTTTCGGTATCTTGCTCGGGCACGTAGTGTGTCGGTAAGGGCTGATTGTTGATCCTGCGAAGGTAGCCGTAATTATAAATCTTGCAGTCCCAACAACGGAGAAACAACTATGTTCTATTCTCGGACACACGGGCTATTAAAGGAAATTCATTCAGG